>DF357959.1:60404-71001 GCA_000787875.1 Solanum virginianum | reverse complement strand
CTAGGAGCGACAGAGAAAGGAATTTGTACCAGACAATTACCGACTTGTTCCTTCAACGACAGAGGAGTGTCCCCGTCTTTAACTTTAGTTCTCCTCTTCTCTTTTCTCTTTTCTCTTTTGTTTCTTTTTTGGGGATAATTTCACAAAAATCCCCTGGAGTTGAGTTATAACTAATACTCCTGTGTTTGTTTACTTTTTAGTTGCCAAAAATTATTTAGTTTGATTTTTATTTTTATTTATTATTTTTAACAAATTAAGATAGAATTAAAAGAATTCTATTGTTATCATTAAATTTAAAATATTGTTATCATTAAATTAATAATTTTAAAAGATATAATGAGTGAACTCTATCAATTAATAAAAATAAAATGATAAATTTATCGTGTCAATTATTATTTTCTTAATAAATATGTTAAGTCAAAATTTAACAACTAAAAGTGAATGGAAGTAGTAACACATTCTCCTCTTGCAAAAAGAAAAAGTCAAAGACTACATCATTTACATATATCTCCATATTTTTTTGCTAAGATTTAAATGTTTTAGATTTTTTAATGTATATGTTTTTTTGAAAAAAATTATCTCTTTTTAGATTTGACGATTTATATTTAGTAAGTGTTTGACCATGAATTTAAAATGGATGATTTGAAAAGATATGGATTTAAAGTTTCGATTATATTTAGAGATGATGTTTGAATATCAAAAGTTACATTGTTTTCTCATGAAAGTTCCATAATCTAGAAAAATTATCAAAATAATTTCAATTCTTAAATAATTTTATCAAATGAATGAATTAGTTACCTTTTTTTTTTTTATCATGAGGAGAAAATTATAGTTCGTAACTAAGATGACTAAATATTAGACACCCTATTAATAAATCACATAATATTTTCATTTAATAAATAAATATTTCGATTATATGTTATTATAAACTTTCAAATACATATAATTTTATTAAAAAAAAAAGATTACCGGTCTATAAATTAATATCAATATTAGATATTTATTTTTAATCTAATGTTTTCCCATAGTGCATACAATTTCTTCACGTCCAATATGATTTTTTTCTTTTGTAAAATTTAATATGATGGATCATTATTTGCAAAATATACATTTAGAGATTAAGTTTTACATTTTTAATTTTGAGTTTAAAATTTTATTTTTTGAAAAAATTTATAGTATAAATCAAAATTTGAAATTGAGATTGAATTGTGTTCACGTTTCGTAAACAAAAGTTTATATCAAATTCGAATTTAAAATTGAGCCCCAAATTTTATGATTAAACATATATTTAATCTAAATATTACTTCTTTTTTTAAGATTTCATTGAAACAAAAATTTCTATCATCTGTACAAAGCAAAATGTGTCTTAGATGCAATATTACACAAAGCTTTATTTCATCATACGTTAATACTAAATATCTTTTAAACTTAAAACTGTTGAACAAACATTCTATACATAGTTAACGACCTACCAAAGGTGAGTGTTGTGGTTTCAAACTTTACTTTTATGATGTAATATCATTCTGTCATAGTTCGGACATTTTTAAGTAATTCGAAGTTTCAAGTATCATAATCTTGTATTGATCGAACTCTTAAAAAATATTAATGAATGCGTGCCAAATTCTTCAAAGATAATATATTTTTTATGGAGAATTCGACAAGAATGCATCATCAAAATTGAAGAGTCTGACAAGGATTCAAATTTATGTGTTAAAAAGTAATTATATTTTTTTTTTGAAAATAAATTAAGATTATTTTGGAGCTAAGACTGACTTGTGGTCATATGGTGTAATTTTTTTGATACATATGCCTAATTATCTGCCTTATGAAAAGTCAAATCTCATTGGCATGATATAAAATGTTGTGTTTATTTATTATTGGTCATTTCAAACGCAATTAATATCATTCATTTTTCTTTGAAAGAGAATATTGGGATAGATTTTCGGTGACACCATGTGAGGTGCATTTTTTATTGGCAAAATTATTAAAATGACACATAATGAGAAATTAATTTGATTGCAGATACATAAACTTGAATGTATATATCCACCTTGATTTTCTTCTAATGCAAAGAATAAAATTGAAAATGAGTACCATTATGCACATGTTTATTTTACTTCTATAATTTTATTTTACTTAGTTAAGCAAAAATTATAAATTTAAAGGAGAGATTTATTTATATTCTCAGTGAAATTGACATTGTGAATGCTTAGCATTTAGTTCGATGTATTGAACGAGAATGCTTAGCATACGGTAATTTTCATTCACTTTGAAAATGAGGAAGAAAATAAAGTGTTGTACAATGAGCTTGAACTTGAGCAAGGGAAGATGGAAGTGGTCGTTTAAAATCTGTTTGGAAAGGTTTGTTGCTCCAAAAGTTAATCACAAATCTTGTGAAGCATACTCGTTCTTTTTCTTGTTTGCTCAAATATTTTTTGAATTTCGATTGAGATGGTAACAAAATTTAGTATTAGATACTTGATGATGTATTGATTCTTGATTATGTAGCGTAGAATTAATGATCAATACTTAAAAAATATAGATAAGGTGTGCTTTACAAATAGATTTTGTGTATTGCACTCTAAATATCTACACAATAATATTTGTTTGCTTTATTATATGTTTAATAAGCTTTGAATAGGAATACGAAATTGTGAATGTCTGATGAACTTAATGTTGAGCAAATTGTTGAAACTTGAAAGAAAAATGATAGCACATTTCACTTATTTCTTATTTGATATGGATTCTTTTATTATGCAAGCCTAGAAATAGAATTTGTTACTAAATGACAGATGTTGTGTTTTTGAAATTATGATTATTTCAAAGTATTTATTATTCGTTGAATCTCAAACATATTTTTTAGGTGATTAAACACAAATAAAATTATATCAAAATTTAAAATGTTCGGCGATGCTCTGTAAGGACAAAAACCATCTATCTAGTATTATTTATAAACTTCCATGAAGGATGATAGGATTAAGTACACTATTTTGATGGAGAAACAGTTATTATATAAGAACTAATTGAAATATCAGCCCTAACATTGCACTTACTCGTTCAAATAAAATATTATAGTTCTGCTGCATGTAAGTTCAAAGAAGTGTACTGTACCTAATTTTTATCATCGGGTAATATCAACCTGTTATTACATGTTACCAAGAAGTATTTTTTATAATATTTATTTACTTACAGTTTTAAAAAATAATACACAATTATTTTTTCTCTTTCTTTTCTACTTCTCTCGATTTCACCCTCTCTCTTCCTGTTTGGCAAATAGTTTAGCTTTTTTTTATTGACTTTTTTCACTACAATCTAACTATCTTTTTTCTTAATTGTTCTACAAGCATATACATCCATTTCTTTCTCCTTCACTATGTAGTCTTTTGTACATTCTTTTTTCAATACATAAAAATTACATTTTTATATCTAAATCAAAGCTAACCTTTTTATATATTTTTAAATTTTGTTTATTGATTCTAGGATTTATATTTTTTTCACAAACTTAAGTATTTTTTGAAGTGTTTGTTTCATTTTTTTATTGTTATATTTTTCATAAAAAATGAAAAATCTCTTGAACAACTCCCACACCTCCCATCTCTTTCAAATCTTCTTTTTGATTACATATTTTATTAGAATTATTATTGTTATTATAAATATGAATGTCATAAATTAGGTTTTTTTTAAAAATAAAATGAAAGATGAACAGAATAATTTAAAAAAATGAAAGGAATAAAAATAAAAAGAAAAGATAAGATAGGAAAAAAATCTTAAAATTAGGAAGGAATTTGGATTATAGTATAACTAGGATTCAAATTATCTTTAATGTATTTCTAAATTATATTCTCTTCAAAAGTATAAATATTACTTGAACAAAATATGATAATTATCTTTAAAGTTATCTGACGGATGCATATAATTTAAACTCGAAATTTAAATGCATGCATCAAATGCTAAAAGTATATTTTAAAAAAGTTTAATATTCTTAAATAAATAAAACATAATTTAAAGTTTAACCTGCAAAGGACTGACTTATAAAAACGTTACGGGGGGAGAATATTAAAGAAGACACTATTGTTACTTTTTTATACGAGTTTTTAGATTTTAAACTTGATAAATTGCATTTCAAAAAGTTAGTTTGTCTACTTTTAATGGCAATGACATCTTTAGTGAATGTTTCCCAAAAGAATTTGCAAAATTTATTAGCGAATATGTTATATTTGTACGTACAAAATATAGAATTCGTACATAAATGAGCAAGTATATATATTATTTTGGTTTTTCACCCAATATTGGATACTTAGGAGTCTAACTATTCTGGATTCGTGCAATGTGAAGCCTCCTCACTTGGGGTAAGTACTCCCTATCAAGTATGACCACTTTTTTTTTTACAAGTATACTTCGTAACATCTCCTTATTTAAACGTTTGGTTCTTGGTTTTGCTTTAAATGGACAAATTCCACTAGACATAATGTTACTCGCAAGTTATGCATCGCAATTTATGAATTCAGTTTTTAAATAATTAAAAAAAAGGTTATTAATTGAGCAAGACTGCAAGAGTAACCTATTTAGTGAGTATAAGAACATTTGCAATAATAATATAAAATAAACCAAACTCTGAAGAAAAATTGACAGAAAGACACAGTCGTGTCTTCTTTTTAAAGATTGGAACTTTGATTCCAAGATTGTCACCCTTAATTCTATTCTTCAACAGCTGGGCAACACCCTTAATTCTTCAACAGCTGGGCAACAATCATAACGTGAAAACTCTCATTAGCAAAATGAAAGTTCATAGCAAACTAATTGAGAGCTAGTAAGATTCCCCTATACGTCTTATTCCCGTACTCCTGTCAAACGGAAATTTCCCTGTCTAAAATGGAAATTTCCCTCAAGGTTCCCCTATCCATCTTATTCCCGTACTCCGTCTAAAACAGAAATTTCCCTCAAGGTAGATTACCTTTGCAAATATGAAGAGTACCTGCTATAACAGGTCCTATTCAGAAAAGTCCAACACCTGCTACACTTCTTTGGCCTTCGACAAGTATACGTGGTGTCCCTTTGGCCTTTACTAAGTATACATGTCCAAGCGATTCATGAATGCTGAAGTGATAATACATGAAATTTGCAACAAGAACACAGCAATACACATTTCTTCATATATTAAAGTGAGAATTCACAATAGTCTCATTAAGTTCTTTGGGCCATTAATATGCTTCATGTTCCAGAACAACTAACATTTTATTAAATTGTTCCCTGTCATTCTTGTGAACAAACATATAATCATATAATAATTCATGCAGAAATACTTATCCAGATATAGAGAAATCGTGCATGAAAGGAGAGGCAGCTCTAGTCAAGTGCGCATGAATTCAAACATCATTTAAAGTGCTAAAACAAAGGCGGAGATCAAGTATAATGCATGAAGAAAAACTGAGATGCAATAGAAAATAGTTTTGTACCTTCCCGCATGAATCTTGTTATCCTTTTCCTCTCAATGTTCCTTCTTTTTTCAATTTAGACAAATAATAGGGGAACATGGTTCAAATCCATTCTGTGAACTCAACCGTACATTGCTAATGTACACAAATGTAACAATTTGATGTCTCCTAATAAGAACTACCTCAATAAATGTTGCTGGTCTCTAATACAGGCAGCTGTGTCTTCTCTGCAGGACCCAAAAGTGGGAACAGAACCTTTGGCATATAGTAATATATAGATCTTTATCATCATAATCCTTGTATCAAAACAGGCAACTGTTGGACTAGAAACAACCCCAAAATTTGTGATGACAGATTTACAGAACAAGCCTATATGTGAATCTTTATCTGCTTATTGGTTCTAGCTGAACTTCCATGCGATCAGAGGAACCTGAGTCTTTCTCTGCCATTGCCTGGCTTGGACTGAGGAGGTCAATGTCCTCCTCTTCACCACTAGCCAGAACCCAATTGCTTCTGCTGGATATTCTATCTCGCCTTTTCTTCCTCTCACGAAACTCAAGATATATCACTGTCAAAAAGCCAACAAAAATCCACAGAATTAAAGCCCACATCAGCCTATGAACATCTTCGTCATCATACCTCTCTCCTAAATGCTTCATTCCAGTTATTAGAGCTGCAATCCCAACAACAATGGCACCCCTGCCCACAATGACATGGATATACTCCCAAACACGCCGTTTTGAAGAAACCTCCTCCCCTGCTCCGGTTTTCTTAGGTCGCAGGTATGCATTGATAGGTTGTGCAATAGCAAGAACTATGGCCAGCATTCCAAACTTAACGTGAAGGGAGCTGAAACTCAAACCGCGAAGTTCGGCTACAGCAAAGAGAAAGCCAAGGAAGACAATTGATAATCCAGAGTATTGTAGATAAACATGAATCTGAAACCACCCATCTCCTTTGATATGCTTCAAATATCTAGCAGATAAAATACCACCTGGCAGCAATATTCCCCAAGCCAGAAACATCATAAACCCATGTACAGCCAACACTGGCCGTAAATCCTCCTCTGCCTCTGCTGAACCACGCATGAGCAGCACTCTGATAGGCCTGCTGCTTGTGACGGAGTGCATATTTCTCACACTCAGATGGTCATCTGACCATTGAGCACCCATGGCCCAGATGACTTTGAGTGGTGTCGTAGGATCAACAATATTTTTGCACTCTGGCTTATCATCCTCATCGCAAGATGGATGTAGTGAACGGGTAAATTCCATAGTAATAATGCCATTCTCTGACTTGCATCTTGCGTGTGTCAGATTCTCATTAGTTGGGTGAATATTGGAAGCATCTCTTCCATCAATCCAGTATGTGCTTACCTTCCCTTTACCAGTGTCATCAACCCATCCCACGTATGCATAACTATTCACCATACTGCGACCAAAAGCAACTGCCAAATAACCACTCTTTTTCTCCCCTCGAGCAGCAATGGAGATTGAATTTTCAGCCAACGTCCAAAAGAAAGTAACCTGCTGATCATCCAGAACTACACTGCTGTTATACATATCAGGTAAGCCTGCATCAACAACTTGAACTTTCCACCCCATTTTCGGAGTATATAGAGACTGATAGTAAACTAAATCTGGTGTGTTCCGATCAGGAGCCCAAACTAATTCTGTGGGAGTGGCTTGAACTCCTTGTGCTTCAGGGCCCCCAAAGTAGATAGTCTCTGACATATTCCTCAATGTAGCATTTCCACCAAGTGGATCTGAGGTTATATAAAAGGCAACATCATGCCCAGCCTGAATTGAGAACTTTACTTGAACACCCCTCTCTACCCTAAGAAGAGGTGCCTCTTTCTTGTTGATGTAAAGAACTTTTGAAGGGTTTGGAGGATTTGGGTAAAACACAGCTGGACCTGTTGAAACAACAAGTGGTCCTTTTTTATCTGCAATGACAAGGTCTTGATCTTGTTTATCTTCTGCATCCAGCGGCCCCAAACAATCATCAACATGTTCCGAGACATTAAGAGTCAAGTGCCCATAACTACCACCATGGTTTTGTGGAAGATAAAAAGGGCGAAGCTTATCTGGAGGTTTTATCAAACCTAAAGCCCATATCACTCTCATTGTAGCATTTTGATTCAATGGCAAATCATACCTTGTATCCATGGACTTTAATGGCTTCCTAAACCTAATAAAGGATACACCATCCTTCCTCTGCCCATAAACTAACCTTGTGTTGTTCACTAGCCCAACCGGATCAGATCCTTCATATATAGAATCAGGACAAACACCCTCAACTCTCCCATCCTTGCTAATCATACACTCACTATACTTGGTAATGAAATAATCATCAGCAAATGGCGATAAATCTTCCTTAAACCCCGTGACCGTAACATCACCACCCAACATAAAACTACTAGAAGCATTCGGATTTGCCCATCCAAATGCCATGTAACTCAAAAAACCTATAGCTGCCTCTAATCCAATCTCAATCACACCCCGTTCCTCATTCAAGGTCCACCTAACCCTATAATTATCTGCTAACACCTTACAGTTATTAAACATTGTACGCATCCCATTTCCCTTAATTACTGTCCCATTAACCAAACTTGGCAAAGGGGCTAAAAACTCAGTCCCATTGGTCAAATTCCTCAAAACGACATGCCCAAAATCCGAAGCCATGGGAAGATCCCAAACAGCTAGGACATTTATATCATCCCAAGTCACGTTCTTCATCAATTTCACCACAAATCCATCACTTTTATAAGTTTTATTCAGCTTCTGCTCAGAAACTACAAAACCCTTTGTGAGGTTTTCCAAATTATCACCAACAGCACCCCACCAACGCACATCAGACCCTTCCAGCATATCAAATTGACTAACCTTAAACGAACAATCGTCTATTACATTAAGCACACCTCGTAATTGATGCTGTGCCATGGAAAATTGGTATGTGAAGTTCACAAGAGATGCACTCCGGGTTTTGGGACAATCCGAACCCGGATCAGAAAGGGAAAATGTAATCAAATGAGAAAAACTTGCGATTATAATAAGTAGTAACATACGGCATAGTTTAAACACCTCCATACCATACAGATCGCCGAGTTTTTCTGTATAAATCACAAGAAAAAGAGAGTGATTTGCCTCAAATGATTACTCTTTGGGCTTCATATACAACAGCAACGTATGGAACGGAGAAATTTTTTGAGATCGGCGATTGAGGTGAGAGGTAGTAACGAGGAAGGAACAAATGCCGAATCGCCAACCTTAACAAGATTTCGTTAGTTGGAGTTGACGCAAAGGAACCTTTTTGAGTTGGGGGTGTGGGCTCGAGACCAATTTAATTAGGGACAATAATACAAAATTTACCTTCAATTATGAGAAACACACATTTAACTCAACTATAATTCTGTTATTTTTTAAAATAAAATAAATACATTCTAAAAGCTAAAGTAGAATATAAAGTCTGTGTACTCTTGAAGACAAGTACAACAATAACATACTAAGTAAAATTTCACAAGTGAAAAATATACGCAGACCTTATTACTATCTCATAGAAATAGAGAGTGTAATGATCTTGAAGCTCATTTTTGTCATTCTCGATAAAGTTATTGTTTTGTCCTTCCTGAAAGTTATCTTAAGACATTTTTGGTTGAGTATAAAAGTCGGATTGTAAAAACTATGTAAAAAGTTGGGATTTTGCTAAAGAAGGAATTTTTAAAGGCTTAAAGTTTGAAATTTCGAGTTTTATGGTCATCTTGAGTTTCGAGTATCAAAATGCAGTTTTGTCAATTCCATCAGCTTCGGAATGCGAAATATGGTGTAGGAGAATTGACAGAACTATACTTGGAGTTAAAACGGAGATTCCCCAAAGTTGCATTATCAGTTGAATTGGAATCATACTTTGACTTTGGTCAACATTCGAAGTTCGGAAGCTCAAATCGAAATTTTGACAATTCCAGTTATTATAGGTAGTGAAACTAATGCTAGAAGTAGTCTTGATGTAATTTTTAGAGTTTCAGAAGACAGTTTGGGTATTTTGAATTTTAACTAGTTTCTTCGGGTTCTATCGGGTTTCGGACCAAAGAGGCTTCAAACTCGAATTTTTATGGTTCTATTGAGTCCGGAACGTCATTTCTGGTGGGTGTACATATCTAATTTGTGTTCACCGGGTTCCGAACAAATCTTGAGGGTTTATTATGTGATTTTTTGTGCTAAACAATTGCTGGTATTTGATGCAAGGGAAATGAACTTCGCACTCGCAAAGTGTTAACTCCCCAGGCCTTCGCGTTCGAGGTGAGTTAATTTATCTAGGTCTTCGCGTTCGAGGAGTGTTAATTTTCAGGCCTCCGCATTCACGAAGTATCAGCTCAGTTGATTTCTGCGTTTGCGGATGTCCTTGCACATTTACGAAGTAAAAACGTGACCTGAAATAGTAGCTTGATTTAAAATGTTGTGTTTCATCATTTTTCACTATTTTTAACATTCTAATTTAGTTTTGGAGAGACTTTTCAAGACAAGGCTTTTGGGTAACGTATTTCTAACTTATAGCTCTGATCTTCATTGATTAATTCATGATTTTAACATCAAAATTTGGGTTTTGAATTGGAAAATTTGAGATTTTCATGGGCATTGATTCTTGAAAGAAAAGTGATGATTATGAGTTTATTTTAAGTTCTTTTCGAAATAATTTTCACCATTAGATTTCCTATTATTTGGGGAACATTTTTATGTAAAAAATTTCAGATTCTGAGAACCTTTTTAGTATGAGATTTTTGAACCATTTTGCCCTTTTTATCAGAATTGCTTGATTTTGGTGTCATTAGTTTCGTGATGTGATTGTGATTTATATTTGACTATATTATGGTGATTTGAAGTATCGTAGAAGGGGAAAAAACTTGGATTTAATTTGATTGAGACTTTGATTAAGGCAACTAGACTTCTAACCTTTCGTTAAGTATGATCGAACCTTGTATTCTCCTATGTGTGTGGGTTTGGGTGATTGATGGCATGAGATAGGTTAAAATCATTTTATTATAGGTCTTGATCATGAAATTTCAAATGGGATCATTATAAATGTTGTGAATTCTTGACTTGTGGAATCATCGTGAAATTGTGAATACTTGTGAACTTGTGAAATTATCCGGTATTAATTGTTGA
>DF357959.1:35357-52203 GCA_000787875.1 Solanum virginianum | reverse complement strand
CCCAACCTTCCATATTTCATAATTTTCCTTCATTTTAAGATACTACAACATATATACAACCTCCACAACACATAAAATAATATTAAATCATACCTTGTTCTTTCAACTTCACACTTGAGCTAAGGTTTCCAAAGATGAAGAAAAAGATTTTTCTTGCTCAAATAACACTTTCAAGCTACTTAGGAGCCTCAATATAAGAGGTTTGTAACATCAAAATAATTTTTGAGGATGAAGAAAAAGATATTTTCTTGCTCCAACAGCACCTTCAAGCTACTTAGGGGTCTCAATATCGTAGGTTTATACCATCAAAATAATTTTGAAATGAAGAAACATGAATTTTAATTTTTCTATGAATTTTAATTTTTCTAGGCCTTGGCCATGACTTGTCTTCAAGAACATACAACTTGTTCTTGTTTTTCTTGGCTAAGTATGAATGATAAGTTAATGTAAAGAAATATCTTATATGTATATATATTTATACATACAAGACTTGCCAAGTGTGTGTGGCCAACACCACACTTGGTCCAATTAAAACTCCACACCCATCAAGTGGGCCCCAACTAATCTTCTAGAACCAACTTCTAAAAATTCTACTTTGGCCCCAAACTTTCTAATAATACCACTTTGGTCTCATATTTTCCAATAATATCACTTTGGTCCCAAAATTTCCAATAATATCACTTTGGTCTCAAATTCTCGTAACTGTTCTAATGCACGAAATGCGGGTTCTAACAGTAACATATGAATTGGTGGTCGAGGTCTTTACCGGTGGATGATTAGTCGGGGTTTCTAACGATGTGCCAAGGTAATATTCGACGGATGATATGGCCGAGGTTTCTGTCGGTCGTGTGAGCGTTGGGCAAGGTCTTTGTCAACAACGTTGAAGGTTACATGGTCCATGTGAGGCTCTCATGGGTTTTGTTCTGATATAAGTTGATAACTTGAGCCTTGTATATTGTGAAGACTGTACTATGTGGATACTAATTTATGAAAGTGAAACTACTTATGTTACTGAAAGACTGTTGTATTACTTGACTCTAGGAATCAGTTGAATATTTTTGGATATTATTCTATAATATATGTATATATTATGTGTTGTGCTTGAATTTTTTTGAGTGTAGGTGTGTAGTCGGCTGTATGCAGTTAGGATGGATAGGATTACTTATGTTCTTTATTGTGTTGCTTTATGTTTAGTTTCCATATGTTGAGTACCGTATTGTTGCTCACCCCTTGTTACATTTTTATAGGTTGTGAGCTCAGTCTCTTTTGATAGATTTTCTGGTGTCAGGATCAAGCTTCTGGACTTCTTGAGAGGTAGTTGCTTGTCTCTTCGGCAGGCCCTCGAAGATTCTTTATTGTGATATGTTCTATTTGAGGAATAGACATTGAAACTTGTATTTTCTTTTTAGTATTCTTATTTAGAGGTTTGCATATGTGACACCAGTTCTGAGATGGTTTTAGTTTGGTTTCTTTATGCTTATTTACTACCTTAGTGTGACACCCTAGAAAATTACCAAAGTACCCCTAGATGAGAAATTGCTCACATTACATATCATATTTTTATTTTTATATTTTTTGCAAATTTGAGGTCAAAATCATGATTAACATGAAAAATTGAGTGAGAAAATGATCTTAGTTGAATTTTAGGCCAACCAAAGCAAAAGATAATTTTTTGGGGCAAAGATACAATTTCCAGAAGGTGTACGACAGCTGCGCATTGCGTACCTATCACGGACCTGCATTTAATTTCTCTTCTATTATTTTTTACGGGGTTAGAAATTCGATCAAAAAATTTTCGTAAAAAAATAAACTGGGAAGGAACTGGTCCGCGATGCGAACCAGGTTCGCTGTTTAAAATTTTTAATTTTTTTTAGGGGCATTTTAGCCTTTTCCTCATCCTTCATAAACTTAATCCACGACTAATATATAGGTCGTTTTTGGTCTAAAAAGGGTTCCTAAACTTATTCCTAAGTCTTTTACGCTAAAATTAATTAACTAAAGACCTAGGGATAAAGAGAGGAAAAAAGGGTTAGGGTTCGAGGAATTCAAGTCAATTCTTGCAATATTAATTATTTGTCTTCATCCTATGTAGTAATGCTAAATTAAAGCATGAAATTGTTCTTCCATGTCCCCCAGTGATGGTACTCGAAAATTTGTGAAAGTATTGAGTCTCTATGCATGTTCCTTTGAAGATTTTCGTGTAACTATATATTCTATGTATTCTTATATGTTTGATGATCATCATGAACTTGATTTCACGATCAAATATTTTTACATAAGTTATTTCGTAGACCCTAGGTACTATTTAAAAAATGATTGCATGAATGAACCTAAGGGTTGAGTCTGGAGCCTTGACAGTATGATGATGATTGGGGTTGTGATTGAGCATGATGATGATGTTGATAAAAATTGATGGTCGTGAGAGTCTTCATAATTGAACTCAAATGATTGATATAACCCTATAGTCCTCTTAACAAATGTATAAATCCTCTTGAAAGATGTGATTCGAACTTGATTGGATGATTGATGTTAATTGAAAAAATGACTATTTTAGTAAAAATTAGTTTAAACTTAATTAATTTAAGAAAAAATAATTTTTCAGAAAAATAGGAAAGTCGGGACTTAATTTTTTTAAAGAAAAAATTAAGAAAAATTTTAAAAGATTTTAAGACTCTAACAGAAAAAGTCTTAAAATTTCATAGAAAAGGGTAAGGGTTCTAATTTTCACATTGAGAAGGTAATAGCATTCAAAGTGGCCACTAGCATGCAATTGACTGACGATTTGAAATTTTGAATAACCATTAGAAAAAAATTTAAAACTAAAAAAACATATATAATGTAATTCAAGTAAAAATCTATTTAAGTAAATTAGACAATATTTCCAGTAAAAAGGAGTACTGTATATTTTTTGTCGAAAGAGGAATAAAAAATAGTCTAAATATTTTTACATAATTTTAAAAGAAGACATTTGTTGACATTTTAAGAAGACTTGAAATCTTAAAGCAAATATTTTTTTAAAGGAAATTAACAACTTGACCATTTTTGAAAGAATTTGAAATTCTCGAAAATAATCAAGCAAATAAAACATGCAATCATTAACGAAAGAATTAACATAAAAATGAGTTGTCATTTGAGAAATTTAATTAAGTTAAATTTAAACAAAGTAATGTTAAAGCAAATCAAATGAAATAAAAATCAATAAATAGAGAAATTAAATAAAGTTTTGAGCTTAGCAAACCCAGAATCTCATCTAGTCCTATTCTAATCAAGATAAATGTTGTGTGGGCCTGCCTGACCCATTTCATCGTGTGTCTGCTGCTCCAATCTATGGCTGCTACTATCAAAAATTTAGGAAAATTGCAGAAATATATAATTTATGTTTACATAATTTTATATAATTCTCACTCTTTTAAAAAATTAAAAAAAATTCTTTAAATGATACAAACTATAACACTTATTGATACAAATTACAATCCCTACTTCTCCAGTATCATAATTAAAATTCCTTAATGCTCCTACATTTTCGACATGTATCACTGATTTCATTTTTTATATATAAAAAAAGAATTTTTGGTAATTTTGAAAAAAGTTGGTATTAGTTGGAATTAGCTCCAAAAAAGTATGGAATTTGTGTAGGGGTGTGCATCGGTCGGTTCGATTCAGTTTTGTATATTGTCGGTTCGATTTATCGATTTTCAATTTTTAAATATGCTAAACCAATAAGAAACCAATAAAATAATTTTTATCGATTTTTGGTTTATCGGTTTTAAATTCTTAACGGTTCTGTTTTTTATTTACCCGATAAGAATGTAATGAGAATTTGCATTAATTAAAAGCAAATAAAGTACGAAAACTATGTTTACAAACTTGCAAAAGTTATAATTAGTTAATTACAAACTAAAATACTAAAGTGGATAACTAATCACTCAAGTACTATAAAGATTAAAATATGTAAATTATTGCTATAGTGTCCTATTACTATTAAATTACTAATATTTAATATTTATGAAGGGGTAAAATAGTAAATTACTATAATCTTATTGGGTTATCGGTTTACTCAATAACCTTTTTCATTTAATATTTGATATTGGCATGTAAAATAGTAAATTATTATAATCTTATTGAATTATTGGTTTACACAATAACACAATAGTAAAAATCGATATCGAACCGATAACCCAATAATCTCTTTTTTCAAAACCATTAAGAACTTGATAACCTAATAACCCAATAACAATAAACCAATAATGTTTTTATCAGTTTGGTTTATTGGTCAGTTCCATTTTTGTATACCCCTAGGTTTGTGTAAAATGCCCAAAATTTTAAGGGGCTTCAAGCCCGAAATTACCAATATATTGTCATGTCAACACTGTATATCATGGTATATTCCTGTATAAGACCTATATATCAATGGTATACAGGTTTATACAACTCAATTTCCAGTTTTTAACACCTATATACTTGCTCCCTGCTACAATTTGGCTTTGACCTATTTTCCTATATCACTGCGTTGTATACATATTGTATATCAGTGCACACAGCACAATCTCTTGCCCAATGATGAATATGATCACAATGATGACTATATTTTGGCTTTAAGCATTTATGCGTGTGTATACACCATCATGTACAAGTTATGAATGAGCTATTTCTATGCACATATCATGAATTGAAGTATAATTTGACTTTTAAGCGCAAATATGCATAACTATGACTTGAAACAACTTATGATCTTATTGCAAGTATGTATATTTATATGTATTCCCTTGGGAAGAACTTACCACGAATGAGATTGGAGGTGGGGGTTCAACTCAAGGGGTCCTTATATAAAGCATACCTTTTTCATAACTGCGTGACACCACAGGATCATGTTTTCCCAATATGGATGATTATGTGCATGAGACCCACTCTCTAAAATGGGCATGGCCCGTAAGGTGAAGTATAGTCTATCTTTGGCAAGTGGGCTACTCTTTCTCCCGTGTAGAGGCAACATCGGGATTCCTTGTAATAGCTCACATGGTCTTACATATCTGTTGAGGTTACATCCCCGCTTATGTTTATGTATTATGACATTCATGCATCATGATTTAAGGCATATATGCCCTTGTCATTTAACATTGAAATGTAAGTTATTATGTTCATATGCATTGCATGCCTACACACTTAGTACATTCAAGCGTACTAACGCATACTTTTGCCTTCATGATCTAGCATGCAGGGACAGTAGCCCTCTCTCATTCACCTCCCCGCGGCTAGTTGATTGTGGAAAGCTTGCTTGTGGTAAGTCATTTATTTTGAGGACAATACTCATGTTCTATCTACTTATTCTTAGACTTTACTACATATGCTATTTTTAATTTGAGGGTGAGCCTGGGGTATGTCTTAGCCTCCATCTTTCTATGAATTAAAGGCATTGTTTGATGACATGACATACTATGTATGAGTCTTGCTATACTTTGTATTTATGAAGGCTATCCTCTACCCTATGTTATTGTTGCTTGTGATATGTTGGTAAAGTTCCTAAGTCCATAATTCCCATAAATTGCGTCCCATGATCTCGTCCCTTGGACTTTCTTGTTGTGATAGTGTGATGACAAGTTTTATGTTCCCTATTCCCATAGATTGCGCCCCATCATCTCATCCCTTAGACTTGCTTATTGTGAATATGTGATGACAAGTCTCATACCCCCTTATCCCATAGATTGCGTCCTACCCCTATCCCTTAGTACTACTTAATTATGTTTGATTTGCGTTTTTTAATCGATAATGTGTGTATGGATGTTATGAGGCTTGTTTGGGTTACCATTGGGTTCTCATTGTCGTGTCGCTCCTAGACCCTTGGCTTGGGTCGTGACATCCATGCAGTGGGGCAAACCTCAGTGAAGACGCGGAGTCTATAGCGGGGGTGCATGCAACTCCTCTTAAGATGAGAAGTCCCATATTGACAAAATACGGAGAGATATTGGGTATATAAGTAAACAGTCCTTACCTACTAGTGACATGTTTTAAAACCATGCAAATCTAGGCCCAAAATGGACAGTATCACTAGCGGGTTGGGTCATTAAAGTAAGCTATTTCTTCAAGACAACATTGGATTCTCTTAGTCATGTCAGGGTGTCCCTTGTTGTCAGACCCGACTATTTTATCTATCTGTTTTGTTGTTTTTATATTTTCAGACTTGCTAGTTTGACATTAAATATTCTTGATGTAATGACTTTCATGTTTTGAGAAACAATATGCAACAGACTCAAGTGGTATTTTTTATTTCTAACTTTCATAAGTTTGAGCTTTCGCATTACTATCATGTTTCATAAGTTTAACAACTAATACATGTAGGGATTTGTATTGTTGGTTCTTCTACCTAGGAGATTAAGTGTGGGTTCGCTGATGGCCCATTTGGCATTGTGACACTTCCATAATAAGTTTGAGTTTGGTCTTTGTGAGTTGAGATATAAGGTAAGTCTTGACTAGTCTTGATCTTCCCTAATAAGTGGAGATTTGGTCTTTGTGAAATGAGATTTAAGGCAAATCTTGACTTAGTGTGTTATCATGACAAAATAGTTTTTTGTTTGTGAATTCTTTGCCACCTCATTTGAACTTATTTGTCACGTCTTACTTTTTCTTGATTATTTTTTTTTCTGGCACATCAATCTTCTTTGATTATTCCGGTAGTATTATTAGTTAAAAGAAATATGAAAAACATGCTAATACTTATGCTTTTAGAGAAAAAATTTACATGAATAAAATTAGGTAAAATGCACTTATCATTTTGTCGTATCAATACTATTCAACAGATCATAAATAAAAGAATAATGTGAATCAATTAAATCGTAGTAACAAACAATGAGAAAATCTAAAAGTTGAATTAAAACTTATGTAAATTTGGATTAAGTGAAATATAAATATAAGGCATGTCACAAAATCAAAAGAAAATAATGAAGAAGACACATAAGGATACTTCATATATAGCAATCTCAACATAACTTGTTTCTAAACTTAAACCATCATTTAATATATATGTCGTAATATTCTAAAAAAGTTATACATATATATATGAGTCATATATGATATAGTGTGTAGTAAAACTTATGATCCCAAATAAACCTTACAAAAAGAAAACGGAACAAAAATCTACTCAACTTTGAAAAGATAAAGAAAGATATTGAGGATTTCTTGATTCATTATGTCCATCATTCTTTATCGAATTAAATTAAATGATGATCTTAGTTAGTTATAATTTACAATCAATCAAGATAATTTAAAATAAGATTATACAAATAATCAATCATAAACACAATATACAATAAAAACTTTCAATCCATTTGAATTGCTAAGGAACACATATTTCAAAAATAAAAAGTTAAAGAAATAATTACTCGAAATTGAGAAACAAAAAAGAATACGTTGGGATTGTCCAATCTCCTTTATTAACCCCACTTTAACTGTCGACTCTATCTTAAATTAAATGGGTGACTTACAATGCTAAGATGTTAAAAACACTACTCTTTTTATCTCATATTAATTAAATTTATGAGATAATGTACACATATTAAGAAAAAACATTCAAAGAGAATATTTAGACCATACTTTTCACTATTGCCCTTTGTGAAATCATAAATATGTAGTGTAATTTATCTCCTAGAAAATATAAAACTTTAATAAATGAAAGGACAAATATGGAAAAAAATTCAAACATTCTTCTAGAACTTTAAACAATTCAACTATTTTGAACATTAAAAAACGCCTCAAAAGTTCAATTAATTTGAGATGGAGAAAGTAATAAATATAACTTGACATGAAATTGTCGACTCATATGTCATGATCCCAAACACGTTGTGAGTGATATCTACACTAATTTTTCAATATTTTTATCACAACTCAACTAAGCAAACTATCACAAGAATAAGCCTTTAAAGATAAGAAATCAAATTTAAAGGAAACAAGTTGAGTTTCTGTAAACTCAAACAAAAATCTAAGTAATGCGGAATAACCTTCCCTAGAACTTGAAAGGCATTGTATCAAAACTTTATCTAATTATCCAATATAAGGGTACACAAACCTAAGTAAACCATAAATATAGATAAAGAATGTCAAGTTACTAGATTATGCTCAATGACAATATACCAGTTCATAATATCAACCTCAAATGCAATAGTCAATGATGGTTCTCTCATGAAAACCCATACCTAAACTGTTAGAATGTTGAAATATGACACATAATCCAATAATGTCTCATAATATAACGCCCGATCCAATAATGTGTTGGAATGTGACACCGTATTTAATAATCACAATCACAAACATAATGAATATTTAAAAACTTGTTTAATTAAGTAATAGCTTTATTGCATGCAATTTGATCACAAGTACTCATTTTATTAGGTTCATTCCCCCATTCGCTATTCACATACATGCAAATAATATTATTAATGTAGTTAACAAACACATATAAACACAAATGAAAATTAAAAACCATGCCTACCCAAAATAAGTCCTTGAAAACTCTAAAGAATCAGAGTTTTCCCTTTTTTCAAAGTCCCAGCTCGTTTATGATTTAAAAAAAATAAACAAGAAGTACCAATAAATAACAAACAATAATCTAAAATATCCTGATTATATAAAAAAATCTCAACTCTTGACCACCTACATGGTCATCTCTCCCAACTAGGATTTTTTTCCACCATTAGTTATAAGTCACAACCTTTTCCTAAAAGAATTCCCCTAGATTATAAGGTTTAAGAATTAATTTATGAGTTAGAAGGATAATCAACTTAGTTTTATCGATGAAATAAGTGAAAATTGAAGAAAAGCTGCCCTAGGATACGTCTGGTCTCTCAAGAATCTAGTGGGAGAAACAAAAATAATTTTGGGACTTTTCTGACTTAAACTTTCGACAGTATCACGACCCAGGCAAGGTTCTAGATGTGACATGGTAAATAAGAATCTCGAGAAAATTCCAAGCAAGCCTCTTAGCATCCATTCAAGCATTAACACGTAATAAATATAACCATAAAGCGAAAACTAAGAAAAATGAGGGCATTACACAAGACAATAGCATTAATAGAAAAGCTTCAAACAACATTCTATATATATCCAACAATATCTCTAATCATAGACTAGTTGAGGGCTAAGAACTTAATGTTCCTAACCCACCCTCAAGTGAAAAATACAAGATAAAAGTCCTTAAGTCTAAAACATAAACAAAGCTAGATAAAGAGATGAGTTTGTCCTCAAAACATGGGGACTCACTAAATAGGTCTTCAATGGCAATCCAAGTCAACTACGAGGACGAGGAGGAGGAAAGTTGTCCGTACTTATATTGTGAGATAATATAGGCAAAGTATGCATTAATACTTAGAATGTACTAAGCATGTAAACATGCATCAAATACATGAGTAAACATTGCAAAGCATCTTAGGAAATCATACATGTGTGGGAAAGGACCATAATCGACAATAAGACTATGCAAGTTATAACATGAAATCCAATGTAATTGTCTACATTGGAAGGAGAGACTACTTGCCATGTAGACTCCGTCAACATTCATTCATTCATTAACATTAGTACTATATGTGGATCCACTAGCCTAACCTATAAGGCAACCTATGGTGCACATAGTTATGACACTAGGTGTAACACCCCAATTTTTTTTAAGCTGAGACTGAGTCATCCTTCATATGATATAAGATTTTAGTTAATGATTCTTAATTGAGTATAAATGTTAGATTCAATTTCTTAATGTGATAATAGAATTGGAGATGATGTAAGGTCACAGGAACCCTCTAGTACAAAGTTAAGCTAAAAACCTTCTTAGCATTTGAGTTATAATATAAGATTTTATAAAAAAATTAGATGGACCAATGACTTTTAGGTTATATTTACATGATAGGAATGAACTCCTAATTGTTTAAAGTATATTAGATGTGATTTAGAGTCATAAGGGATCTTTTACATCAAGCCAAGTCCAAAGAATTTCTAGCAACTAAGTTTTCGTATGAGTCGATAGAAGGGTCAATTTCAAATGACCATATCTCCTAAAATATAATGAGTTAGGTGACCCTTAATATATTAAATCGAAGATATTTGAATTAGCTTTGCAACACATCTAATTTTGCGTTAATCAGAGTTTGGAATAAAAAGTTATGACCATTTTAGTAAAGGGGTGCAGAGTTGTTTGAAGGTCCGCGCCCGGAGCGCATCGCGGACCTGACGCAGACCCTTATTGGATAAGTTAATGACATTTTTTTCTTTATATTTTAAGATTATTTTTATCCTATAACCTTTGGAGGTCTATTTAAGGTCTTAAAATGACAAAAATGTCAGTTTTCATAATCAGAACCCTCTCCTTCACTCTTAAGCATAAGCGCTCAAGAATCATCAAGAAAGTCATCAAGTTGGGATTACCTTTCAAGATTCATTCCTCAAGGTGAGTTATTCTTCATGACTTTTAATCTATCTAACGTAAATTTCTTCATCTATTCATGAATTTCTAATAGAATCTTAAATCGTAACCTACCGCTCGGATTATCAAGTCGCGTCCAACTTTCTTCATTTATTCGTGAATCTCTAATAGAATCTTAAATCGTAACCTAGGGTTTCAAGAAGACGAATTCAAGAATCCCAAGAAAGAGATTTCTTGATTCTTCTTTTTCAAGGATGTAGGGTTCTTCATCAAGAACTCTAAAGATTCTAAGTCAAGGATTTAAGAATCATAGAGAATTTCTTCAACCAATGTCTTTCCAAGTTCTTTCACTTTAAAAGAACTATCGAGATTGAGGATTTTCTCTAAGAAAGTTAGTATTTCATCAAATTTTGATGGTAATATCAACTTTTCAGGTATTTAAGGCTACTCGATAGCGTTGGATTGAGTTCGTCTCATGTGCCCCATATGTTAATTCTCCATAATTGAGTTCAAGTAGAGTTCTATCCTAAGTCTTGAATTCTAAATGAGTTAATTCCTCTTCTATTGAGTTAGATTATTTATGCATTGAGATTATTATTATTTTTATATTTTATGTTGTTGGAATTTTCGTTTGTGGATACTTTCCAATGAACCATAATAAAGTTGATGATCATGATTTCCCTATATATTCTTTGATATTGAGATTTATGATTTTTCCTGCATTAAACAAGTATTTTGAATAAGGTTTTGCATGTTCTAGTAAAGATGATGACTTTTCTATGCATTGATGAGTATTATATATGTATTTTATTGAGTCCAAAGAGTTATATTTTAAGGAACACATTTTGATGAGATAATGCATGATTTAATGAGTTTTGAACTAAAGTATGAGATTTACTAAATTTTTTTACTAAATTGGGGTCTTAATTTGAGATACTACTTTTAATTATTAAATTAATTAAGCCCTGAGTTACTACGAAAATCTATGAAGTTCGAAATCTTGCTTTAAACTCAAGTAAAGTATTAATATAAGTATTTTATGAATAGTAAAGCTTGAAGCCTATGATTTTAGACAGTTTTGAAAAAAGTTAAGAGAAAGTTAAGTTGGGCTAAGTCCCAAAGAGAAGAAAGTAATACTTTGAGCAAGAATATTCTTTTAAGTATGAGCATATAATTAATAATTCTGGGAGTAGTATTGAATACCGATATGAGTGAGAGTAATAATAATAACTTGAACTCATAAACTACGTAGCCAGCGTAGGATAGGATTGTACCAAGGTACAACTCCTCACTTGCCACTGAAATGACCCAGTTTTTGAATAGATCCACTCCCCTAGTTTTTGTTCCTTACCCCGGCAAAGTATGAGACGGCTCTGACAGCGTGGGCAAGACGTTGTATCATTATGAAGCTCATAGTGATGGTTGTCGGTAAGAGAAACTCCCCAAGAAGTAAAGTTTATTATTTTACACACTGAGATTTATTATTTTTTATTAAAGTATTTCTTTTATTATGTTGCATATTTAATTGAGTCGAGCTATTTGCAGGGCTAAGCTTTTGAGTATCATATTTTTATATATTTAGTTGTGCTCATTAATGCATTAAAGACAATAATTCTTTTATATTAAGTTGCACTTTTAATCAAGTTCAAAAACATATGTTTTACTTGCATGACATACTTTTGTCAATTAAGCTATCTCAAAGTTCAATTTTAAAGTGAGTATCATGTTCTTAATACTTTTTGGCTATCTTACATACCATACATTTCACGTACTGACGCCACTTAGCATTGCATCATTTCATGATGCAGGTATATATTTTAGAGATCCTTAACAAGCACTTCATTGAAGTTTTATTCCATCGCAAACAGTGGTGAGACCTCGTTACTTTCGGAGGAACCCTTTTATGTTAGTTCATTCCTTACTTTATTGTTTTGAGGTAGCCTTGAACATGTCTTGACACCTTCTTATGAGTTGATAGAGGCTTCATAGACCGAGTTAGATAGAGAATAGTAGAGTTTGTCTTACTTTCAGAGTCAATTTTGAAAAACTATTATTATTTATTTCAATTGAAACTATTACTATTTATTTCAATTGAAACATTAAGTTATTTTAATACAAGATATAAAATTATTTTACATGAGAATTTGCATGCCCACTTGAGTATTTTTCTTTGTTTTATTAAATCTTCCACTAATTGAATAAGTGAATTGAGCCAAGTGGTTCGCTTGGGAACTAGCAATGGTTTCTGAGTACCGACCACGTCCAGGGTGTAGGCTCGGGGCGTGATACTAGAAGTTTCTACTAGGGACCTCTTAGGTCGAATCCCCACCCCAAGCCTCATTCGGTGCTAAGTCAAGTACCACGAAATAGTAATAATATAATAAAGTAATCATTTTGAAGCTTTAAGTTTAATAACATTATTGAAATCCATAAATAGTTCGTGAACCTAAAGGATTCAAATGTGAAGAGGAATCCATCAGTAAGATGATAAAATCTTTCACCAAATCATTCATTTAGTTAAAAAGGGTTTTCATGATCAAATGTGTAACCTTCATAAATATTTAATTGAAACTCTTATTCTTCAAGTCATACTTCATTAGAGTATAAAGTAAAATTAGATGGGTTCAATACATTTGAACTTTAAGACATGCAATGTACATAAAGATATTATGAATAAACTTTATAAAATTTATCAATTGAAATGGTAAATGAAGCAATCCACCATGAACTTACAAAACCCTAGATAGCTTAACATAGGAACACCTTGTAAATCATTAACTTCTTGCACTATAATACTCCATCAATTTGTAACAAAATACGTTATAGGATAGTGAATAAATCATAATACATGCATTTGAAACAAAATCATAATCATTTGTCATTTTTTACTGTGGTAAGCCTTTTGTTTACCGTTTCAACAAAAGAAAACTGTCGCCGCTTAAAGTGAAGTATCTTTAAACCACCGATCAAGTAGAGGAAGACAGCCATTGCTTGAACATAAAAAAGTAGGAGATGACAAAAATATCCGTACGAGAAAGACACACGTCCACCACCGCCTGCTTGCCCTTACACATTTTTATATAGCGTATATAGTAAGTAATTCACAAGTGAATTACCATTATCAACAATTAGAATCAAGGAAAATGATAAAAATAAATTATAATTTTCCAAGAATCATCTACTTTTGGTCATCTTGTACTTTTCCAAGATCAAATATATCATATTCTAGTATCCTAATTGTGCTGCTATATATATATAGCAAATACTTATGTCATTATTTTCGTTTGATTCGAACAACTCTCTAAATGTGCAATGTATTCTATATATCTTTCTTACATCACTAAATCTTGATTTGTCCTACTTGACTTTCTTAGCTTCTTAATATCTTTACTCGTGATTGATGAAGTATACTTCAAATTTTTTAGTCCTTCTTTTAGAGCTGTAACATTTATTTCATTTTCGGATATTAGAATGGTTTTTCTCCATATCTCCATACAAACATAGTATATATTGATTTTATTTTACCATTTTATATATATATATATATATAAAAAATGTTGTCGATGAAATTTTTGAAATTAAATATTTTTTAAAAGTTACTATAAGGTGTGATTTGTCTAATGGAAAAAATATGATAAAGGATTTGATATATAACTGCATATTGAAAGACTACAAAGAAAGTCTTGAAAAAAGGATAACGTTGTTTAATAATTTTTTTTTAAAGAGATCAATACTTTGTATATATATATAATCCTTTATGATATTTTTTCCATTAGACAAATCACACCTTATAGTAACTTTTAAAAAATATTAAATTTCAAAAATTTCATCGACAACATTATTATTTTATTGAGATTACTATTATTTTTTAATATATATTAATATATGTGTTGGTAATATAATTTTTACTAATCAATCAAATAATGCGAACATTTTATGAGAATATAATTTTTATGAATATATATTATCCCTAAAAATATATTTTGACCAAAGATGACTATATTATAAACTTTTATGTGTTTCTTATTTTGTATTTAGTAAGGACAAGCATGTGATATTTATAAGGGTAAATTAAACATGGTAAAATTTGAATCAACTTATACAAATTGATAAGATTTATTTTATGGTAAGAAGCTCTGAAGGCAAATGATGCTGAGATTTTCTCAAATTCGCACTGTAGATAGTATTCTTAACCAACAGTGATTGGACTGCAAATAAGACTTAGTGAAATTATAGATGATTTTCATAACCTTTAAATCACCTAGTTAAAGAACATCTTAATATAAAGCAGACTTCGCCTCATGTAAAATTGATGCAAGGCTCCATTGATGAACTACCAGTTTGTCACGCCTCGGGAGGGGACCCAAGACGTGGTCGGCACCCAGAGACTATTGGTAGTCTCCAAGTGAACCACTTGGTCTCATCATATTTATTCATTCATACATTCTACTAATCAGCGGAAGACAAAGAAAAAGTAAATGGGCACATCTTATCATATAGTCTCAAAATAATAATAACGTAATAGAAGAAGGCTAGTAGAAAGAACTAGCTCACAATCTCAACAATCAACATTCGACTTTAGTCTATGAAGCCTCTATCACTATCAGGTGGTGTCAATGACAGACAATCAACATTCGACTTTAGTCTATGAAGCCTCTATCACTATCAGGTGGTGTCAATGACAGACAATCAACATTCGACTTTAGTCTATGAAGCCTCTATCACTATCAAGTGGTGCCAATGACAGGCTCCTGGCTACCTCAATTAATAATAAGCTAATAAATGTCTAACTCTGAAGCAAGAAGTAACGTAATGAACCCTCCGGAGTAGGGGGGCTCACCAATTAGCTAAACGTCCTAGATCCTCAACCATGTGTCTGTTGATGATCTCTAATTCTTGTATCTGCATCATAAAAAGATGCAGGGCCGAATGGTGTCAGTACGTGGAATGTACGGTATATAAAATAGCTGAATGAAGCAGAAATAGGTAGAATAAATATAGAAACAACAATCAACTCAGAATAATAACAATCAACATGTCAAGTGTCTATCTAAAGCAAAAATAAATAGTAGACAAATGATCCATCTAACCCATCAAACCTCATCAATCAAAGCAGAGTCATCTCAGAGGGACTCATCTCAACCCATCTCATTTCATCTCATCTCATCTCATCTAGACTCAGAGTACTCAATGTGAAAACTTTCTGGGAGTTTCTCTTATCTGACAATAATCTATAAGTTCTCTATTGATTTCAGGGACTTCTAATCAGAGGGAACCTCAAGATAATGTGATGTGATGGTCCTAATCCTCACCTACGCTTGATGACGTAGTTTGATGAGTGTGAGTTGGATTAACTCTTACTCTTTTGGTGCTCGATACTCCTCCCATGACTCAATATTCATAAAATAATCAATCCAATTAAACTATCTCAATCGTCTCATCTCAAATTAGCCTCGTAGAGGCTCTCATCATTCAATCAGTCTCATAGAGACTACAATCATACTATCAATTCAACTCTCAATCATTCGCTCAAGGCCTAGAACAATCATTAAGGAAACAATCGAATAGACAATTCATTAGAGTTCATTTGTGGAGACTCATGGAACTATCAAGTTCTATCAATTCAACATCATTATCACATCTCAATCACAATCACAATCGGCATTCTCAATCAAGACTCTAAACTCAATCTCTATCTTCATCTATGCATGCTTTCAAAAGTTAACATATAAGGTTTATGCAATATCTCATGAAAAATATTGAATTCAAGAAAACAAGTTTATGATGATTATTAACATATGAAAATACATGTAATAAATATAATTTTCAAAAAAATAATCAAGAATAATGTATGTAGACTCATGAACTTTCAACTCTCTTATAAGACCATCTATGGGGCACATGAGAGAACAATCCCATGCTTTTAGTTTAGCCTTACATACCTTGGATGAGGCTTGGACAATCAATCTCTCAAGAATCCTCTTGAAATCTTTGATCTTACGTTCTTCTTTCTTCTCTCTCAAGCCCTAACTTTTCAATAACTTAGAATAGGGCTTTACACCCTATTTATGCATCAAAACGACCTAATTTGATCATGTTTTGAGTTTATGAGGGGTTGAGAATTATTCGAAATGACCCTCATTAAATTTCCAAAAATTTTACACTGTGGGGAAGCGGGTCTGCGATGTAGACCCGTCGCGCACCAGCGTATTTCTTCGAAAATTTTCCTCAAAATAAAAGAAAATTTTTCACTTCGCGTGGACTTGGCGCGCATTAGTGTATTTTTTTTTCAAATATTTTCTGAACGAGTTTTTAGATTCCCGTTGAAAAAAATTTAAGTATTGGTCCGCGTCCCAGGCGCGTCGTACCTTCGACGCACATCAACACTGGAATTTGTTTCAGATCAAAAAATTATTTTTTGATCCGGTTGCTTTAAAAATCGAA
>DF357959.1:6820-31599 GCA_000787875.1 Solanum virginianum | reverse complement strand
GGAAGAACAGCTTGAATTTGCGATTAATGCAAAAAATCGAGTGGGAAAATGATATCGACCCGATTTAAGAGCAATCGGAGCGAAAAATAATTTTCTCTAATTAATTCCAAAACAGTGTCAATTCGCGCCCCTGGCGCGCGACACGAAGGGGGCACGGAGACACACTTAACATTTTTTTTTAATTTTTGATGGGAATTGAAATTTTGGAAAAATTCACAAAATACACTGGTCCGCGCTCTTGGCGCGTCGCGGACTAGTGTACAAATTTTTAAAATTTTTCTTTTACTTCGAGAAGGACCTTTGGTCATTCTCCACCCATCTTATGTCTTAAAACGTGTTTTTAAGATCGTTTTATATCGATTAAGGGTTTCTAAAACTCATTTTTCCTTAAGTTCTTACGCAAAGAAATCTTGAGAGAAGAGACAAGAACGCTTGGGGGATTGGAGATTGAGACCAATTCTTGAAAAATATTATTACAATCTTCATCCAGGTATGTAAGGCTAAACGAAAACATAGGATTGTTCTTCCATGTGCCCCCATAGATGGTTTTAGACGAGAGTTGAAGGTTATTGAGTCTACATGCATGATTTTTGATTATTTTCTTGAGAAACCATATTTACTACATGTATTTTCATATGTTGATGATCATCATAAACTTGTTTTCTTGAATTGAATATTTTACATGAATTATTGCACAAACCCTACTTATTATTTTCTTAAATATTGTATGAAAGAAGATAGGGATTGAGCCTAGAGTCTTGAGTGAGAATTTTGATTATGATTGTGATTGTGAGGTGAGAATGATGATGAATTGATAAAACTTGATAGTCCCTTGAATCTCCATAAATGAACTTTAACGATTTGTCTACTTGATTATTCCCTAATAATTGTTCTAAGCCTTAAGCTATTGATTGATGAGCTGATTTGAGTCTTTATGAGACTGATTGAAAGATTGTGCCTGCATGAGGCTGATTGAGATGATTGGATTGAGATAGTTTGATTGGATGGATTGTTTTATGAGCATTGAGTCATGAGATGAGTATCAAGCACCGAAAGTGTAAGAGTTAAACCAACTCGCACTAACCAAACTACGTAACCGAGCATAGATAAGGATCAGGGTCATTCCCACCATCTTATGATGAGGTCCCCTCTGATTATGAGTCCCTAAAATCAATAGAGGACTTATTATCCGCTATCTTCATATAGATTTGTCTATGTAGTTTCGATTCGTTCTCTACCTGGCAAGTATAGAACGGTTGTGGCAATTTGTCTACTCTTTATTCTTGCTTTAGATAGACATTTGACATATTGATTGTTACGATCTTGATATTGATTATTGTTCATATATTATTGTACCTGTTTCGATTTCTATTTAACTATTTTACATACCAGTACATTCCATGTACTGACGTCCCCTTTTTGGATTGCATTGTTTTATGATATAGATACGCAGGATAAAGTTTATTAGTAGAGCATCATTGAGGATCTTGAGACAGTCAGCAGCTTTGTGAGCCTCCCCTACTCCGAAGGGTTCATCACCTATTCCCATCTTGCTTTAGAGTAGCTTTTACTTAGTCTTTATTTTGATTGAGGTAGCCAGGGGTTTGTTATTGGCACCACTTAATAGTGATAGAGGCTTTATAGACTAGATATCAGATATTGGTATTAAGACTTATGAGCTAGTTTCTTTCTGCTAGCCTTTCATTATACATTTATCCGAGATTAGATGATGAGATGTGCCCGTTTATTTTCATATGTCTAACGCTAATTAGTAGAATGTATGAATGAATTAAAGTGATGAGGCCAAGGGGTTCGCTTGGGGACTAACAATAGTTTCTGAGTGTCGGTTACGTGTAGGGTACCCTCCCGGGGTGTGACATGTAGATATGACGATGATATTGATGACATGGTAGAATTGATGAATATTTTAACAGGTTATAGAAAATATTAAAGATGCACAGGGGAAAACACAATTTTTGGACTGGTGGAGGAATCGAGGCAAATTTTTTCCAAGACTTCAGCGAGTGGTTCGTGATATTCTAGCTATTCAAACATTATCTGTGGCTTCGGAAGGAGCTTTTAGCGCGACAAGATACTAACTTGGGGACTTTCGACAATTACTAGCAGCAGACAACTTGAAAGTGTTAATTTTATTCAGAGATTGAATAAATGCGGAGTGGAAGAATTTAGGACGTTCAAATCTGCCGTCTTAATTTGAAACCGACATAGATAATATTTTATCGAAATCAAGTGAAGACGACATGAATTTCATGGAAGAACAGCTCAAGTTGAGATTCCAGACAATATAACACTAGAAATATTAGAACAACTTAGGAAAGATTTTCAAAATGGTATAAGATATTAGTATATTATAAATTGTAAATTTGTAAACAAGGTCTAATTGAAACAGAACCCTTCCTAGAAGGTGACTGCGTAAATTAGGTGTCTAATTGAAATAGAACCTTTCCTAGAAGGTGGCTGCGTAAATTAGGTTTTTTCCTAATAGATATACAACACTATAACTTTTGTAGTAACGTAATAAATTTACAAGCTATTCGCCTTTTTTTTTTTATATTATTAATTTATTATCTTGAATTTACATTTTACTGGTAAGTTCTGCGTACATTCTACCCTCCCCAGACCCCACTTGTGGGATTGCACTGGGTATGTTGTTGTTGTTGTTGTTGTACAACTTTAAGTTTATATATTTTTAATATATATTAGCCTCCCTTATTTCTCAAATCTTTAATATATATTCACTTTAAAATATAAAATCAAACATTCAAAAAAAAACTTTAAAAATTTAAATTATATATTTAAAAAATATGAAATTTAAACTTTTAAAGTCAAAAGTTAAACTTGAGAATATTTAAATTTGAGAACTTAAAAAATTTGAAATTTATCTCTAAAGTTTAAGTCTATAAATTTTATTATTTTAAACTTTAAAATCCGATCTGGTCCAGTCGGATCTAGTTTGTATCGAACCGGTAAGGTACAGTTATTTTTTTTTCAGTATTGTCGATCCCGGTACCTGTTCGATTCCGGTACCGGTTTGATTCCGGAGGAGTTTGGTCCTTTTATTATCGATTTGGTTCCGATAAAGTTCGATTCGGTGGTGTCGGTATCGATCCTGATGCTAGCAATAGATTGGACAAGAATTTTGGAAGATGTTTCCTTAATTTTTTGAAGGACGTTATTTTTCTTAAATTTGAAGAAAATGAATTGATTTGAAAACATTTCGGCAAAATATGGGAAAATTAAAAAATATTTTTCAAAAAATATTTTCCTCCGTACCAAACACACTCTAAATACGTTTAAAAAAAATTGCCTATTAGTTTATAAAATTTTAAACACAAGTGTATGCTTCGTCGTTCATCCCCTTGAATAAAATATTTTATAATTTATTGAAAAAGAGAGTAGTATGTTGGAATACGTGTTTTTCAAGACCATCATAAGCTTGAGAACAAATTATTTGAAATGAGGTATTAATTATTATTAATAATATTTTTTTCATTATTACATGTATGATACATTTGATTTTGTTACGTACTTTTAGAATATTTAACATACAGAGTTTTAAAGTTTGCGTTCTAATTAGTTGAATTATTAATTAGTCACGGACATATACATTTTATTAAAATCAATTACTTAATTATTGCGCAATTAAATTTTTATAGGATATTCAACAATAATAATAACATATTTAGAGAAATTCACTCAAAGTTTGAGGAGGTAGAATTTATATAGCTTTACATCTACCTTTTAAATATAAAGAGTTTGTTTTCTAAAGACGTCATTCAAGTGAAACAAATCAAAGTAATGTAGGAAAGAAAAAATGAAAGTGAAAGAAAAAAAACACAACAACTCATAAAATAGTCGTTTCATTGGATATAGTCATTAATATTAATTTTTTTATTTTAAAAAATATAAAAATTATTTTGTTTGCATAGCTTTAAATATACAAGGAGTTTAAATGTTTGATAAATATGTGGGATGTATTCTTATTTTAAGATATATAAAATGTATCGGCATAGTAATAATTTAAAACCTAAATGACGTGTGAAAAGAGAAAATTGAGCAAAACAACGAGCAAAAATAAAGTCAACAAAACCTACATGTAACATACTTATTTCGTGTGATACATGAAATCCACCAACAAAATAACCTTAATGACTTTTATTGTTCATAGATCTCATGTAGCGCATTTATCAAGTGCACTATATGTAGACAATAAAAAGATTCTCCAATAATATTTTTATAATTTAAATTCATAAATTTGCATTATTTTTTTTACAGTTGGATTTAAGTTTGTTGCAGGGCTTATTTGTTCACCCTAATTTATGTTTATTATTTTTATTTTATAATTTTTGGCAATGCTTTTATTTTTCTTTGTTTATTTATTATTTCATAATCATTTATTACTTTGTTACGTTTATTTTTTATTAAGTTTGTTAATTGTTCAATTGTTAAGGTGTCAGTTAACTTACTAGAAGCACGAGTCCAACATTTGAATCTTGATCAAGAAAGATATTTATGTGTCAAAAATAACAACATACAAAACTCCATTTAGAGGAGCATAATAATATTTTGGTATTTTATGCTAAGGAATAAGAAATTAACATTAGTAGTTTAATTTTTTGTTTAAAAAAAATAATTATATTTTATGCCTTTTTATCTTAAAGATATAATATATCAAGGAGAAATACGAACATCTTAACCCTTATCTTAAAATAAAAATCAAATATCTGTTGATCGAAATTGAACAATAAAAATGAACAAAATTTTCAAAAAAATCCAGAAGTGGAAATTAAAATACAAAATATGAAAAAAAAAATAGACAAAAAAACTTAGCATACTTAACAAACATAATAGAAACAATTGTAATAAGCAGAATGTAAAATAAAAAAAGATATGAAAGAATTCTAAATAAAATATGAGACATTAATGTAAAAAATTATAGAAAATTATTGTATATCTGAATAAATCGATTGTGCAATATAATTTATATGTCAATTCATCAATAAAATAGGCTAAATATATATAGTATAATTCATGACATTTTTGTACAATTTAAAAATGAGTGTTCATGGCTTCGTGCACCCTCAATGGCAATGAAGTATAATTTCAAAATTTTATTTAGCTATTTATTAGCTTATTAATTGTTAAATATTGTTAGTTTATTAGTAATTTATATTTTAGTTTTATAATTGTTGTTATTTGAAATGTATGTACTGATAATTAGGGCTTAGATCTTGTAACTTTAAGACCTATCTGAATTTGCAAAAGTGTATGTATTAATAAATTACAACTTATATCTTGAAAAAATATATGTACTAATAAAATCAAGGTGCAGTCTTGTAACTTCATGACCCCAAATTAAAATAAATGAATTTGAGAAAATATATGCACTAATAAAATTATTATTTAAGTTTTGAGAAAATATATGTACCGATAAAATTAGGGTTTACGTCTTGTAATTTCATAACCTAAAATAAAGCAAAATGAACAATAAACAACAAATATAATTAACAAAATAAAGTAATTATGAAATTGTAACAACTTTGCAGGTCATTTTTGAGCTTATCTATGACGATTATTATTTTACCCTTTCGTAAGTTGCTTTGGACATGGCGATAATTTGTGATTCCAATTGTGACACTTGATATTATTTTCCTTATTCTGTGATGGTTATTTATTGGTATTCTTATTATATTGTTGTTATGTACCTTGAATTGTGACATTGACATGCATTCATCTTATATTGCATCTGTACCACCCTCGACCACGTGGAGGTGACAAGGATTGAGATATTGTTCCACCTTTTATAAAACTTCTTGACCGTGTGGAGGTGGCAAGGGTGAGATTTATCACTTTTATCGTACCACCTTTTATAAAAACCCTTGACCATGTGAAGGTGGCATAGGAGAGATTGTACCACTTTGTAAAGCTCTTAACCATGAGAAGGTGGCAAGGTTGAGACATTGTGAATGAGAGATTTCAGTACATAGTCTGCGAGGCCCTCGAGTTCTATCTGATAGCTTTAGCTCAATAGATGTGTATACCGATTGGGCGACAGTCGTGATTCCACCCATGCATTGCGTTTATCCATCTCATTATATTGCATCAATTCTTGCTATCCTTATTTGTTCCTGTAGTTATGTATATATCTTGTGTACTAACCTCTTCATTGCAGATGAGAGTGATTCTTAGTTATTACATGCTTATTCGATTTATCCTACCCAGTCGGTTGAACCTATTGGGTACATTTCGATGTACTCACCCCTATTATGTATCCTTCGTGCAAATTGAGCACAGGGACTCCCACGTGATAGTTGATCATATTTAAGTGGAGTTTTCTTGTTGTTACCAGACTTCCAACGGTAAGGCTCAGGCTTCGACTCGTCGTCATGTCTTTGAGACTTCATTTGTTGACATTTATATTATACTTTGTATTTTCCTTATGATGTGACTTGGTATTCACACATTCATATTATTTAGAAACTCTTGTACTCATAACTCCAGGTTTTGAAATTTAAATTAAGTGTCGTGGTTGTCTGATTTTATTATTTATTCCTTTAGTCGCGATCTAGTTTGAATCATGACAGAAATAATAATTAAACATGAAAAAAAATAACAAAAGCAATGTGAAAAATTATCGAGTTAAATGATTAATACAAATAAATAAACTCTATAACACACTTAAAGTTAACTTACAAAAAATTAACATGTGTTTATAAACCTACTTTAAAAAAAAGAACTTTAATAAATGTTGGGGACCTTTTTAATTGTCCGCACATAACACATTTATTTAGTGTGTTGCATGAGATTTACGGATCGTAACGCCCCTTTATGTTGACCAATTATTAGATCTCATTTCATGCAATAAAAAATGTGCTTTACGTAGTTTTGTCAACTTTATTTTTGCACGTTATTTTTATCATCTTTTTCACATGTTATTTATGTTTCACAGCTGAGGAGGTTAAAAGGGCTATTAGTAGGATGAAAGAGGGAGGACAATCAGACCCGATGAGATTTCGGTAGATTTTTGAAAGAACATAGTCAAGGAGGGCATAGAGTGGTTGACTAGACTATTCAATGCTATTATGAAGACTATCAAGATACCTGATGAATTGAGGAGGATTACAATGTTCCATTGTACAAGAACAAGGAGGATATTCAAAATTGTAACAATTACAAGGGTATCAAGTTGTTAAGTCATACTATGAAGGTCTGGGAGAGAGCAGTAGAGATGATGGTGAGAAGATTAGTGTCTATTTCAGAGAATCAGTTTGGATTCATGCCAGGGCAGTCGACTATTGAAGCAATTCATCTTGTTGGGAGATTAGTGAAGAAGTATAGGGAAAGAAAGAAGGACCTTCATATAATGTTCATTGATCTCGAGAAGACCTGTGAATTGATCTCGAGAAGACCTGTGACAAAGTTCCAAGAGATGTCCTGTAGAGGTGTCTAGAGGTGAAAGGTGTCCCAATGACATATATCAGAGCGATAAAGGACATGTACGATGGAACCAAAACTCGAGTAAGAACGGTGGGATGAGACTCAGAGTATTTTTCTGTTAAGATGGGACTTCATCAAGGATTTGTATTGAGCCCTTTCCTGTTTTCCTTGGTGATGGATGAGCTGACATGATCTATCCAGAAGGAGGTTCCATGGTGTATGCTATTTGCATATAACATAGTACTGATTGAAGAGACTCGGACTAAAGTTAATGATAGGTTGGAGGCTCGGAGACACGCCTTGGAGTCCAAAGAATTCAAACTAAGCAGGACCAAACCAGAGTACTTGGAGTGCAAATTCAGTGTTGTGAGAGATGAAGCGGACCTTGATGTGAGGCTTGCCTCTCAACCTATCCCCAAGAGAGAAAATTTTAAGTATCTGGGGTCTATCATCCAGAGTAGTGACAATATCGATGATGATGTCACACATCGTATTGGGACAACATGGACTAAATGGAGGCTTGCATCTTTTAAGTATTTGGGGCCCATTATCCAGAATAGTAGCGATATCAACGATGATGTCACACGCCGTATTGGAGCAGCATAGACTAAATGGAGGCTCGCATCTGGAGTATTGTGCGATAAGAAGATACCCCCTAAACTCAAAGGTAAGTTTTACAGAATGGTGGTTAGACCATCTTTACTGTATGAGGTGGAGTGTTGGCCAATAAAAAATATACATGTTCAAAAGATGCATGTCACAAAGATAAAGATGTTGAGATGAATGTGTGGTCACACCAGGAGTGATAAGATTAGGAATGAGACCATTCGGGAGAAGCTAGAGATGACCCCCATTGCTGATAAGATGAGGGAAGCGAGACTGCGATGGTTTGGACATATGAAGAGAAGGAATACCGATACACCTGTTAGGAGGTGCGAGATGTTAGTTTTGGGAGTTACACGGAGGGCAGAGTTAGACCCAAAAAGTATTGGAGGGAGGTGATTAGACAAGATATAACGAAACTTGATCTCACCGAGGACATGACCTTAGATAGAAATGAATGAATGTCGCGAATTAGAGTAGCAGACTAATTGGTTGGTAGGATTAGATGGTTGTTTGGCCTTGGGGTATAGTAGGGTAGCAGGAATAGTCGTGTTTTATATCCTGTGATGTCATTATCTATCGTATATGTGTTACTTCTATCGCATTTACATACTGTCATGTGCTTTTCATTATTAGTCGCTCTTTCTGTTCTCTTGCCTTTCCTTTTCTTTTGGTCATATCTAGTTTATTCTGCTTATGGGTTTTGAGACGATAGTTCCTAGGAAACAACATTTCTACTTCTAGGAGGCAGTGGTAAGGTCTGTGTACACTCTACCCTTCTCATATCCCACTTGTGAGATTCCGCTGGGTATGTTATTGTTGTTGTTATTTATGTTTCAAACTTGCATAATGATTATAATGTTTTATATTTGAACGAGAATGATTAATTTGATATATTTGAACTTTGAATGTACATTTTATGTACATTTTTTGGAAGGTTAGATTATAGAGGAAGCTAATTATTTTTTAGCTTGTCAAATTAAGAAATTACATGAATATGAAAGATAACTATATCGAAATTCATATAATCATGCAAGACACATTTTATTTATTCACTTGAATCAGACTATTAATTTTACTATGATTATTGTAATCATACTCATTTTTTTCAAAATAACTTGTGATAAACTATAACTAGAAAAAGAAGTCATTTTCCTTATGTTAGCTTAGATTATCATGATACGCTAAGGATAAGTTAATAAATGATTGCTTAAATACAAAATTCTTCACTTATGGTCTGTTTGGAAAGTCACTTAGTAATTGAAATTAGTGTAATTACTAGGGTAGTTATTATATACCTTATAATTACACACCCTGGTAATTTCACTGTCCTAGTGTAATTACAGTGTAATTCTCATTGTCTTGTTTGGCTGGACAAATGTAATTACACAGTTAATTTAACAAATTAAATTTTAAATAAATAATATTATTACTTATTTTTTTAATTTTACTTGTAGGCTACACAAGATTTAATTTATTATTATTACTAGAAATTAAAAAAAAAAACAATTCTCAAAAATTAATAAAAGAAAACACAAAAATTAAACACATAAAATAATTGTCCAGACATCAAAATATGAAAAAGAATTGAAAAAAAAGATTTTACTCGAGAACCTTAAAATGTTGTTAGAAATAAAAATGTTGAAATAAAAAAAAAAGAAAGAATTGCTTTTTCATATTCCACGTAAAAAATATATTTAAAAAGAAAAAAGAAAAACTTTGATGTCAAATCATGTAATTGCACCCAATTCTTATTCCCTCCATGGGAATAGAAGAGTGTAATTACACTACTTCAATTACATCTAATTCTACTCACACCAAGTAATTACTTGGTTTACTAAACAGGACAAAGAGTGTAATTACACTTGATTACACCAATTCTTAATTACATGGAAGCTTTTCAAACAGACCCTTAAAGTTTCGACCTTTATTTTAAGCCTTATTGAAAATTGTACTGATATAATGTCATCGATGTTGCATCTCAACATTATTCTTTTTGCACAACAATCACCAACAATCTGATAAAAATATATTTTCAATGACAAATAATAATAAACCAGTGAAGTCTCACGATTGAGATACGAGGAGGACAAAGTGCATGAAGACCATGCCTATGCCTTATGGAGGTTAATGATTGCATCCGGAGGACCCTTGTCTTGAGTATGACACATCAAACTATCTACGAAAAGAGAAAATAGTAATGAAGAAAACAAACAACTAAGAATAAAACAACAACAATCTACATGTAATCTGATAACCTAAACACATTAAACAAGTGATGGCGAAATCAAAAGCAGTACATTATATGAATACGATTAATCTCTTCGAAAAGCAAGACAACATTCTATATCTTACTAATTTTCTATTTCAATCACGCGACTTTCATACCTTCTTATCTAAAATCACATTTTTGCTAATATGGATTGTATTATATCTATTTAATCGCATCTCTCTAATATTTTTTTTACCTAATTATACTCGTTTTTACCCCTGCTGTACAATTACTATTCAACTAGAATTTGTCAAAATTTGTAATATTATAAACTACTATTACGACAGCAATAATATTTTATATGTTATTATAGTGGAAAGATCAGAATTGGAGTTGTTTTTTTCCCCCCCAAAAAACATAAAATTAAGACGGGGTATTTGGACATTTAAAATTTTAAAAATGGAGAAAATGCCACGTTCCTCCCATTCCAACAGGCGGACTTGAAATTCAGAATAAAATTCAAATTCAATAACTCGACATAATTCCGACCCCTTAGCGGGATTCTCCTTACTTTTTATTTTCCAACAACGAAAGCCCTCCATAAAATTCAACCCTTTAAATTTACACCATTTATTATCTTTTCCCAAAAAGAACAAAAAATAGAAAATATAAAAGGGGAAAACAGCCCATTCTCTATTTCTACTATACACAGGAAAAAAAAAAGTTCACTCGCTCTTCTAGGGTTTCATTCACAAGATCCCTTTTGCCTCTGCAAAACGCGAAGGAATTGCGATTTCTAGGGCTTCGGTTTGGGTGTTTTCGTGTTTTTGATGGTGTGAGGAGTGTTTATAGGTTATAAATCTTGGATTTTTCTAGAAGATTTTGAAGAGATAACGGAAACGATGGCTCCGGTAGATAAAGAGCTGGAACAGCAGATTGCAGATGCTGGGAATAAGCTGATTCAGCCTCCTCCTTCGCGTGATGAACTCCTCCGTTTGCTTGACGTAAGCACTTTTCTATTTTTTGATACTTTTCATGTGAATTCATTATATATGTATATGTATTTTTATTGTGTGCCCGTTTTGGTATATATCGTTAAGCTGCGTTTAATGGGATTTTATTCAAATTTTTTTAATTTAGGTTTTTTTGGCATCTTAAACTATTTAATACCATTTTTTGTCACTTCGAATTGTTTAAGATGTTTCTCGTAAGTGATTTTCAGGTAGGGTTTCTATTTTTTAGGTGATGGGTTTTACTTGAGAGCTAATTAGACCTAGATTTAAAGGAAAAAAAACTGGAAGGCTACAAAATAATAAAACTATGTGTAGACTCGGGGAATCTAACTTGAGCATTCTGCATCCGGGAGTGCTGTGCACGCCTATGACCGCTGGGCTACTGCTCCCGGTTGTGTCAAAGGGTGTTCAAAATTCTTAGCTAATTAGGCCTAGATTTAAAAGAGAAAAATGGAAGGTTACAAAATAATAAAATTGTGTGTGGACCCAGGGAATCGAACTCGAGCATTCTGCATCCGGGAGTGCTGTGCACACGTATGACCGCTGGGATACTGCTCCCGGTTGTGTCAAAGGGTGTTCAGAATTCTTAGCTAATTAGGCCTAGATTTAAAAGAAAAAAATGGAAGGTTACAAAATAATAAAATTGTGTGGACCCAGGGAATCGAACTTGAGCATTCCGCATCCGGGAGTGCTGTGCACACCCTTGACCGCTGGGCTACTTCTCTCGGTTGTGTCAAAGGGTGTTCAAAATTCTGAGCTAGTTAGGCCTACATCTAAAGAAAAAACTGGAAAGATCTAAAGAAAAAACTGGAAGTCTATAAAATAATAAAACTATTTGTGGACTCAGGGAATCGAACCTGAGCATTCCGCATCCAGGAGTGCCGTGCACACCCTTGACTGCTAGGCTACTGCTCTCGGTGGCGTCAAAGGGTGTTCAAAATTCTATATGTACGAATATAAACTAATATTTAAGGTTAAGTGTGTTCGGCTGATTACCCTAGTACCACCACAGCTCTGACCTTGTTGAACACTGTTATCGACTTTTAATTTATTTTGAAAACAAAGTAAAGGTTATCAGATTTTAGTCATTCAAAATGTGATTTAAAGCCTCTCTTTATTGGAAACAACCTTGCCAATACCTTCACAAGTTAGTGGTAAGTGTACATTCACATAATACTCCCAAGATCCCACTTGTGGGATTACGTTGGTTATGTGTTGTAGTTTCTCTTTCTTGTGATGTAGAAGACGTCATCTCCTTGGGCAATATTCTAATTCTTCCTCTATATAGAGCACTTGAACACTGTTACCAGCTTTTAATTTATTCTGATGACGAAGTAACAATTAACCACTTTTAATCATTCAAAATATGATTAAAAACCTGATGACGAAGTAACAATTAACCACTTTTAATCATTCAAAATATGATTAAAAACCTTTCTTTATTCATTATCCTCCATCCAGTATAATTACCATATGTTCTAGTTTACACTTGATAAACTCTTCATATCCATTGTTATGATGCAAGTCCCTTACTTTTATTCAAATAAATTCTTAATTGCCTACCTGCTGTTCCAATTTGCCATTGTGTTGAACTATCCTGCTTATTGGAAGTACTGCTTTCAAGAATTCCTGCCTTTCCTGGTGTTTCTTCTAAATCTATTATGATATTTGTTGTCTCTGCGTACTTGGAGATGTTTTTACATATGTTTTTGACAAGGAGTTTCTGTATCTTCATATGCTTCCTGCCGGTAATTTTTCATTTTTTCCTATTAACTGGCCGACTGTGTTTAGGGAGTCTGGTTTAAGCAATCTTGAAGCGTCATGGTTTGCGATGGATGGGTGTTGCCACTAGGGCAACCCTATTTTTTCCCATACCCCATCTGTGGGATGTGGATTTCATTGGGTATGATGTTGTTGTATGTGATGTATACACGGGTCACTTTTTTTGTTTGGGCCCTAGAGTTCTGCGGTTCGATTTGTCATACATATGAACATGTCCGTAGTATAATAATTTGAGCATGATATAGTCAGTGTCATCTTGACATTTTCGGATGGAATTTTTTTTTTGTTTTTGATAATTATTTCAAATGATGCTATCTGAAAATTCCGGAGAGAGAGTTGATTTGGCTCTGAATAAGTGCAACAATTTTTTTGATTTAGGAAGTGCCTGTCAGTCTGATAATTTGCAGGAAATGGAAGCAGATAAAATGAAAAAAATGGAAGAAGTATTGGATGTTCTAGGCAGTCCGTGGGTATTAATAATACTCAACATTTAAGCTGGAAAACTAGATTAGGCTGTGGGCGTGCTGTGTGTTTGTGTTTTCCCCTGCGAGGTTCTTTTGTCAATACTTGCAATCCTGTTGGCTTTTCCTAGATGGTATCTCAAGGAGCAGAGTATGGGCAATACTAGTTTTGTTCTGAAGTGATGATTTTCATATGCAAATGGTTTATTGATTTAAACCCCCTCTTAATTGAGAAGCCACAATGAAATAAGCTACCTTTTGTCGGGTGTCTTTCCCTAGTGAAAGTTTACATGCATGCATTTGTGGTTTAACAATCTCATAAAGCAATTGGTATTTTAGTTTTAGAGGAAATCTGATGGTGCATCTTCATATTCCTGGTTACAGAATGATAAACAGAAACAGTTCTATATTTTGGAACCATGAGTTTTGTGGAACACACTTGATAACTTGCAGAAGCTGATCACATATTCTGTTGATACTAATGAGAGATTTTATGAGTGTGCCAAATTATGTCCATTAGATTATTGTTTAGAAAATTTGGTTTGTGTGACTTTGTGCTGCCATAATTCTCGTAGGAAAATACAAAACCTTTAGCCTGTGCGGATAAAATTGGTGCCGGCTAATTGTTATCTTTTCATCAATGTGTGAGACCCTCTGAGGAGGTACCCCAGCATGATCTTTAGTAAGGAGGATCAAGTTGGCCCTTGTTTTTACCCGCTTTTCTTTAAGTGGATCATTGACTCCTACTTGGGATTTTTTCTTCTCAAACTTGTTTGGAATTCTATCCCTGCGGTATTATGGTTGGTTACCTGGAGAAAAAGAAATGCTGGAGTTTTCTAAAGTTAAAAAAGGACAATGTAGTTAATCGTGAGTCCCAGTTCATATTCTTGCTTAGTTTTTGGTGTACCATAGTTGGCAACAAATGTTTTAGAGCTGGAGAGCTTTGTTGACTTTTTTTTTGGATGTACTCTTTCCCATCAATAATGATAGTTCTTACATTGCCCATCTGTCATGGATACTTTTAGTAAAACAAAACAGAAGTTATTCTGACTGCTAGTTTAGGGAGATTTCGGGTTTTACAATTAATTTTGCCAATAACATACCGTATTTCATTCGCTGAAACTCATGCACGGGCTTTTGCTTGCCTAATCTTAATATTCTTTTGGTTTCCTCTTCTTTAAGCAAGTAGAGTCTTCCCTTTCAAAAGTGGAGCAATCTCCGGCGAAATCAATGCATGATGCACTTTCTCCATTGATGAAGGCGTTGGTTGCAAATGATATCTTGAGGCATTCTGATGTTGATGTCAAGGTTGCAGTCGCTTCTTGTATTAGTGAGATAACTAGAATAACTGCACCAGACGCTCCTTATGATGATGACAAAATGAAGGTATGAGAAGTTTGAAGTTTGCTTTCTCATTTGTTTTTTGTTATGTTAGCCCTTCAATAACATTCCATTTGTTTGATTCAGGATGTCTTTCAATTAATTGTATCGTCCTTTGAGTATTTGAATGACCAGTCCAGCAGATCGTACAATAAGAGGCTGATGATCCTTGAGACAGTGGCCAAGGTCAGGTCATGTGTTGTCATGCTGGATCTAGAATGTGATAAGCTCATTACTGAGATGTTTCAGCACTTCCTTAAAACTATAAGGTATGACGAATATATCTTAATTGTTCGACAATAATTTTGTTTGTATGATGTTTGGTTACAGATTTCTTCAAAATGTGTGGTTAAAGATTTCTGGTGTGTTTCTTCTTCTTTAGCAATTTTCTTTAATCTCAACCTTGGTTGTTTTTGATATAACCCAACATTGAGTGTTATAGTCTTGAACATGGTTTTAGATCTGAAATTGTAATACCTACATTCCATCGAAATGTGATTTTGATTTATGAGATCGTGCTTCTCAAGTTTGGTTATATTTTTAAGTAGAGCTTTTAGTTAAGAAGTCCTTTTCTCAAGCACGTCAAGTATAATTACAAGATAGACGCTGTACTTACAAGTTCTTGAATTTGTAGGATTTGAGATCATATCTGAAATTATGGTTGGAACTTTACTAGAGTTTCTGGACTCCTTGTAAGACGAACATGACTTTGCAATTCTTTTGATCTGTAAATGTGGTTGAACATACTGATAACATTCTCAAAACAAAAATCTGAAATTTTGGCCTCTCTTGTAGTGTTTTCTTTTATTTATGCGTTTTTGGATTTTTTGCGGTGCTAACAGATTCATCACTTTGGTGCTTCTGTACTGGGTTTTCAGTTTGATTAGTGTGTTGTTTTGCAGAGATGAGATCTGTTGGTTACTTGTTTTGATTATCTATATACAATTGGATCAACTTTTAGGAGTTCATTGAAATGATTTACTCCTAGCTCTTAAAAGATATTTTTTACTGATTAGTCGTGTCGGAATAGCAGAGTTGTTTGAAGATATTTAACTGGTGGTGGTTCACCAGCAAAAAAATTGGGTTGAAAGTTGCCTCTATGGGTAACTTCTCTAGTTTTCTTATTGAAAATATAAAATGAACTCCTAGAAACAATAAATCCATTGAATGTGTTTTTTTCCCTCCAGAAAGTATTTAAGAGCTTATCCATAAGTTTGTTAAACATGCTCTTGGTAGCTATATATAAAGCAATAGCAAGCTGGTAGATTTTGCATCTAAAAGATTTTTAAAACCGGAATGGATGGTGTCATTTTTCTTTCAACAGTACAAAAGTGTATGGAAAATGAACTCCCTGCCAATACATAACCATGTTTTCCCTGGTGCTCGCTTTTGGATTGATAGTGAACTTATTAATGAATTACTTGCTGCACTGGTTTAACTGGATGATGCTTGATTAAAATCTATTAAATAGATGGATGCTGTTGATTATCCAATGATGTGGCTTATGTTCTCTACCACTTGTGAGGCTCTTGATTTTTCTTGTTATTTTGTATGCTAATTCCTATTGAACATTTTAGATTGTAATAATGAATGTGTTTATTCGTTGACTTTCACTTTCAGAGAGGATCAAGATGAGATTGTTTTTTCATCCATGGCGACTATCATGACTCTTGTGCTGGAAGAAAGTGAAGAAGTTTCCTTGGAGTTGCTTACACCTCTATTGGCTAGTGTTAAAAAGGACAATGAGGTATGTTGTGGTTGAAGAGATGATGTTGTTCTTCTTTACTTCTTTTTGTATTATACCTCTTATGTCTTTGTAGTCTTGGATGGTGATAGACATTAATAATTTTGTTTCAGGAGGTCACACCAATTGCTAAAAGGTTGGGAGAGACAGTATTTGTGAACTGTGCAGTGAAGCTTAAGCCTTACTTGGCTCAAGCAGTAGAATCTTTGCAAATCTCTTTAAATGAGTACAGTACAATTGTTACTTCAGTGTTGGAAGGGACTCTTCCAGCTGTTGATGCTGTTAATGACAGTGCTCCCAAGGACCAATTGGTTAGTGAACCTATTCTTCTAAGTTATTCTGTGTCTGAAGTTTTGCTGCTAGACTACCATCTGTATAGGTAAACATCAAGTCAACATCACATTTACACGTTCCTGCATAATCTAGGGAAAGATGATAACCTTTTCTTGTGTTTAAGTTGCTGGTTTAGCTAATATCTGTTGGCTTGATAGTGGTGGTGCTGTGTTGATGTTCATCAAGTTAAAATGTCTCTTTCCTATCCCTGTTTAAACCTTGTATCCATTGTCTCTGCTCCTCGTGTGTGTGTGTGCGCGCGTGTATTATAAAGGACCACATAGGTTGGTCAGTTTCTTTTCAAGCAGTAGTTGTGCTTCTTCTCCTTCTTTGCATTCTGCTTCAGTTTGTGCATCCGCGGAGACTGACTTGTTGGAAGAGTATATCTTTATGTCTCCCAAAAAAATGGCCTGATTACAACAAATTCTATGTCTGTGGCTGTCCATAATTATGGACACAGTTACTGTTGAAATTCTGCTGTTTTGACGGAAGATATCTAGATAATTTTCATTCAGTAGTCATGCATGACTCTTGGCAATACACAGGGCTGCAAAGCATGCCCAACTTTTCTCCTTCAGTCATATTGACTGTGGCCATTTCACCTGTTATAATGATTGAGCATTTGGTTACATCTATTTTTTATTTTATATGTTTGTCAAAAGAAAAATCAACTTTGTTGTCTTTGCAATAGCAACCTGTTACACATCAGGAACTGAAGACATTTTTTTTCTTTTTGTGAATGTTGTTGGTTCTGAACTGCTATTGTTGCAATTTTTTTTTTTTGCACAAGAACGACTTGAAAGTTGGATGCTATTTGTTACTGCTAACAATGTAAATTACCCTTATACTTTGCTCTAGAGATTTGATATTGATGTGTTTTGAAGGTCACCGCAACCAAGTTGGCTGAACTTCCAGAGGCTGCTCAGGCCACTCAGGTGTGAGGCTTTGGATAACTTTCTTTAGTGATTTTCCCTGCGTTTTTGACTTAACTTTGTCGTACATTGCCTCTGAATTCTTATCATATTTAGGATGGTGGGAGCAAAGTGGCTACTGCATCTTCAGTTGAAGCAGACCAGGCATGTGGTTTCTATATTCTCTTGTTGCTGTTGGACATATAAAACTTGCAAAACAAGGAAATATTATTTGCAAGTCAATGTTTGTATTACAAATTTGTTCACCATCTCAACTCCACCTAAAATAGAAAATTTGAACTTAACTTGTTTTGAGAGTTTGAAATAAAATAATGGGTTCTTTTACAAAACTTCAGTTTCTTCCGCAAGTGAAATTACCGAATTGCAACTTCATTATTGTTCAAATTGAACATCAAATACTCATTTTCATCTTCAAATACTATAAATGGATCAGTTTCTTGCATTGGTAGATGAATGAATTACACCCTTAGGAATGGGTAACATCTTTGATATCTGTACTGGGTGGTGTGGAGTTGAATTGAATATGTTAGTACTCATAGTATGCTTATGGTGTGCAATCACTGTTGTCTGGATGTTGATTAAAGGTATTTAATTGGGAACTTTTCTTGCTTGTTCAGATGGCTGAGAGTGCAAGGGAGGAGGCATGTTCGGAAGATATTGATCCTGCTGTGAATGGATCTCCCAAGTCAATTACAAGTAATGGTGTTGGTTTGGAGAAAGTGGGTGTGACTGCTGAAACAGAATCGTTGATGAAGGCTGGAGATCATGATGAGGTGGATCTCCATGATGCTTCAAAGATACCATCCAAATCTGAATCTGATGATTCAAGGGTTGAAAAGTCTACAAAGTCTGAGCCCAAGGCTACGAAATCAGAGCCCAAGTCAGAACAACCTACTAAGAAAAGAGGAAGGAAGACAATTTCTTCCATAAATTCAGCAGAATCTTCTCACCAAGCTCCTGAAGGAAGTGGAGAAGAGGCTGAGAAGCTTCAAGATCATCAGGATGATCGAAACAAAGATGACCAAAGTTCAGCTTCTGAAGATCCAGCGGTTGAGCAGGCCAACTTGTTGGAGAAGGAACCAGAAACTAATCAACATGCTGCGCCCAAAGAATCTGAGGAAGATGTGAAAATTGCTCCATCATCCCCAGGTCAGAGCCTTCCTGAAGAGAGTGCTCCAAAGAAGGGTGGTCGGCCCAAGGAGAACACCTTTAATCAAGAAGACAGTGTGTCTAAGAAGGAATTGGAAGCTGGAAGTGACTTGGAAGTTAAGCAGTTGAGGCGCCCTTTGAAGAAAACTCCTTTAGAGCCTTGTCGTAAAGAGAAAGGTGGATCCACCAGTGATACAGAGGCTAAAAAGCCGAAGCAATCGGGTAAGAAAGTTGATACCAAAAATAAGAGTCAGGCTGGTCCATCTGTGAGAAATAAGGAAGATAGCAAAAAGCGTGGACATGGAAAAGCTAGTCAGGTAAAAACTTACTAAATCTTTTAGTTAATATGGCGTTCAGTTTTTTATCTCCTCTCAGTGTAACTTCATCTTCCTGTTGAACTGCCAATGTGTCCTTGTACGTCTTTTCAGTAGTCAATTTCACTGTGCAGGAGACTTTGCCTTCACAAGAGTCTCTTGATCACTCTGTTAAACATGATGAAGATAATGAAGAGGAAATTCCCAGGACTACTGCAAAGAGAAAACGTTCTTCAAGCAAGGGCAGGGTAAGCATTTTACATTATTGGTTTCATGTATAATGCACATTTTGTTCTAGATGCTATTGTTATGCTATGCACTTTTTCCTGTTTGTGCAATTCTTACAACTGAGCTTGTTCAACTCTACTTCCGGGTTAGACTTACCAAGACCCTCCATGTCTGTCTCATCTGTTGTTATTTCGTTGCGCAGGGGAGTAGGCAAGTTGTGCAGACGAGTGTGCCCACGCCAATGTCTCCCGATAACTCCACTAAGCATGTAAGTGATGAAGTTGAAACTCACATGCCAAGTGCAAAGAAAAAGCCTTCTTCAGGCAAGGACAAAGTAAGCATTTCACATTACTGTTTATGTTTTACCCATTTTATCCTCTTATGTGTTTCGATACTAATGTTCTATTGTTATGTGCTATGCTGCTGCTTTTGAAATCGAAAATTATTTTTAGTTGACCAGTTTTTCCTATTGATTTATTATTTTAAAAGCCAATAGTAATTATAGCAAATTTAGTGTTGCAACATGTTTAGTGCTAGTATACATCTGTTATTGCAATTTTTTTAATGAAAACAGAACTTATTTGGAAAAACGAAAGGATATTTGTGATTTTTATCAGCTGCTTTTCTAAAAACTAACGTTGGTATTTGAAAACAGCCAATACCAAATGCAAATGCCACCTTAATCTTGTTGATTGTGAATGCAAAAGCCTTGTACTCTTTTCTCTCCTTTTGACAGGAATACTGCCTTAATTCTCCTTGTGTGTTACTGCCACTCAGTCACTTATTTTCGATTATACTTGTCTACATTTAGTGCACAAAGAAAGCTATCTTGATGAACTGTTTTATTTAAATAAATCCGCTTACCTTCTAGATTGCTCTTGTGTGATTAATTAGTGGTTTGTCTGGGAGAGATGTACCTAATCACTACTATACTGCTATTATTTGACAGGTAAAAGAGACTCCGCAATGCGATAAGAACCTGGTTGGTAAAAAGATCAAAGTTTGGTGGCCATTAGATTCAAAGTATGTGTTCATTTTACATCTTTTTTGAAATCAGTAACGTGTTATATTCATCAGCACCTTAAAACAGGTCTGGTAAAGCTTATCTACAAATAGAGACTCAGACAAAAGAGGCCATAAAGTCTAGTAATGATTTGACATCATCAACTAACCATAGGAAGCATCTGGAGCTGAGATGAAAACACCTTCTTTGAAGTTTATCATGGGTGAGACAAGCTTTCCAAACAACTAGCCAAGTAAAGCAAACGACTTTGAAAGGAGCCTTTACTTTCCATATATCTTTACAAGGCCATGGGTCATTGAGCTGCTCCATAACACTTAAGTATTTGTAAGCTGCTTTGACAAAGAAAATAGACTTGGTGCTACCTTTCCAAGCGAGAGAATCCTCCTCCTCCTGGGCCTGCAAAACCTTCAAGCTTGCCAAGAAAATCAGCAACTCTTGGAATCTCCAAATCATTAAGGAGCCTTCTGAATGCAATATGCCACCCTTGTGGAGTCTAGAGTTCATCAACTGTAGCTTCCGGGAAGGAGGATAAGATGAATAAATCATGAAATTGGTCTATTAAAGGCCCAATCCCTAACCAATCATCTCTCCAAAAGGAGATTTTCCTCCCGTTGCCCACCCTGATCCCTGTGTTTGCTATGAACACTTCCCATAGATTCCTGATGGATTTCCAGTTACCAACTCCGTAGGCTGATGTCACTGGTTTGGTGTTCATTTTACATCTATTATGCTGCTGAACAATTTTGTTTCTCTTCCTCATTCTTGACTGATAGTTTGGAATTACTGTCAAATTCTGTTAAACTGTATCTGAGTAAGTTGGGATTTCACTGGGCATGTTGTAAATGAGTAAGTTCCCAGTTCTGTATTAGTAGGGATAATTTTTATCTGCATTAGTATATGTTGTATCTGAGGAATAATATTCCTATTTCTGCTTTAATATGGGGTGGTAAGCCTAGTTGTGCGTCTTGGGAAATGAGGATGCTAGTTGAGGTTACCTCAAGATATGAGTTAGAATTTTTTGCTAATACTGATTTGTTGTTGCAGATTTTATGAAGGGGTGGTCGGCAGTTATAATTCTTCCAAGAAGAAGTTCACAGTGAGTGCAGTTTGTTTTCTGCTTCATGAAATGGAATGGTTCACTTTGATGTAACACTCCCTATGATTAAAATTTTCTTATTAGGTGAACTACAATGATGGAGAGACAGAAAAATTAAATCTCTCAAAGGAACGCTGGGAACTTGTTGAAGATGATAATATGTCGGAAGAGGTTAGTTACGGACTATGTTTGTTTTTTTATGGTTATGTTTCTTTGATACATTGGTATGCATTTGTTGACAGGAGCAAGTAGCAAGTGCTGATGCAGCTTCTGAAAGGTAAGCATGGCCATTTATGTCCATTTTCTTATTTGGTTTTGCCGCATTATTTACACCTGAAGATGCTTACTCAATTTGAGCCAAGTGATCTGAATTGTCTTCCTTTTTTGAAACCTTTCTGCATTTTTTTAATCTAAGATTGTCCTTCAAGCAACTATTTACCACTGTATCCACTTAATAATAAGTCTCAACTGAAGAAACAACAGATGATTCTTATTGCTGTTTTGTTCTATTTTTGTGTTGCTTTGATGATATCTTTGTCCAGTCTACAGCTTCAATTTTTTTTTTTTTGGGGGTGATACATGCAATGCTATCTAAAGCAAAAAAGCTCTTAAGTTCATTGCGGCTTTAAGCACAAATAAAGTGTGGTTTAATGAAAAAAGGCGCAAAAGGAGAAAAACACACACATATATATGGTAAAGTACTTTGTTCCGTTGAGTTGTTTTCTTTTGACCTTTGAGTATATATGGTTTGGTTCTGTTGGCCTGCTTTAGCTAATTACTGGATTTCCCCATTCTTTTTCCAAATATTCTGCTTTTAAGTTACTGGAGAAGTGGTATGGTATGTTGATATGAATGGTTGTGATTTCCTTTATTACATAAACATTCTGCTTCGGTGAGCAAAGTGAGACCAATACTCTGTTTGATGTTTGTAATCATTATGTTTGGATTATAATATTTTTATAATTGTGATAATACTCTCTTTTCTCAATCTCTCTGTGTAGTAGTACTTAACATTCATTCTGTCCATTGTGTTAAGTTTGCAAGGACGGAAATCTTCAAAATAAAGTACTGAAATTCCATTTCAAAATCTGTTCTTTGTGTAACTTTGTCTCTGTTTTTGATGTCAGTCATAAGAAGAAGAAATCTAGAACTGCTGAACCATCACCAAAGCACGAAATGGAGGCTTCACCTGAAGGGTTGGTATAATCTTCCTAACCATGTGTTTGTGTGACGTATTGGCACGGACGTTTTTGCCAGCCTAATGGTTTCAATTATGGGGCTCTTTTTGCAGCAAGTCAAAAGATGCTACTGCAAAATCTGGACAGAAATCCAAGGGTAAAGTCAACTTGAAAGATGGCAGTTCAAAATCTGCTGGAAAAACTGACAACACAACCAGCAGCAAGTCTGGGGACCAATCCAAAAAGAGCACTGACCAATCTGTTGATACTGAAAAGCCATCTGCTAGGTCTAAAGATGTTAGTAGTACTCCCAAATCCAAGTCCAGGCAAGATACTCCAACGACTGCCAACAAGTCCAAGCAAGAAACTGTTAAAGCTTCCAACAAGTCCAAAATTAAAACCCCCCAAAGTGGTAGCAAGTCCAGTGCCGATGGTATGGAGAAGAAGCTAAAATCTAGTTCATCAAAGGTTAAAGAGAGTGGGAGCCAGAAGGAAAAAGCAGCTAACTCAGCCAAAAACTCTGATAGCAGCACCAAGGAGAAATCCTCTAGTGCGTCGAAGGAACAACAAAATGAGCCAAAGAGTGGAAAGAAGCGTGCAAGGGGGAAAAATTGATTATTTGTTGCACATCTTGTAGTAGTGGAGCTCCTGCTCTTGCAGTGCCTCTTTACATTCTTGGACCCATTGCGGCTCATTGAAGAGGCTATAGTGTTATTATGCCTTGTGCACTATTTGCTGTTTGGCACAATATAGTTGCAGCTTGCCTATCATAGCTTCTTGGTTATGATGGGGCTAGGTTTCTGGATAGTTTTTTGAGTTTAAAGCATATTGGTAGAGATGTAATTGATTAGATTTATCATTTTGGTACTTTTAGCCCTTTAGCATAGGAAGGAGATCCCCTGTTGAGGATTTTATGGATGTGAGTTTATCATAAATTACTACCTTTTCTCCTTGCAGCAGGTTATCCAAGTTGGGCTTTACTTAAATAATTTGATGTTGATACATAGCTTATTTGAAGGTACTAAGTTTCATGCTGGATTTTAGCTTGTTTGATGGTACTATGTTTGCATGCTGGATTTTGCAGGTGGCAAATGGTATCCCAAATTATGTGATATTGTTTGATTATGGATGCGAAGGAAATGAGGCGCCAAATCTTTCGAGTTACAACTTCTAAATATTTATGTTGCAATAATTCATCTACATGGTGAATTGTGAACTTTCACTCAATGTGAGTTTTAGTTCTAAACAAAATTTTAAGTGTTCGAAAAGGTGTCTACACCTTGAATAGGTGGAGGGAGTAATCGACATGAATAAACCAACACCTGCTCTTTAGACCATCAATTTTATTTGGTCATAAATGTATATTGTACTTTGTCGGATGATTTGATTGTTTTGTTTTGACTTGATTTCAAGAAAGATTTTTCAATTTTGTGGTCTTATATTAAGATATGTAGAATGTATTCAAAATACTCTTTAATTTTGTAATTTTGAACATGTCATATGAAAAATAGAAATTTAAAAAAAATAAATAAGAACATTCATGTTTGAAATGGAAGGAGTATCTTTTATGTATACGGTATTAGATATGAAGCTTAAAAGTAGAGTTAAGGAGACGACTTGGCAATAATTAAGCATTGAGTGGGAGGCATTAAATGGTGCCAACAACTTGGCATTTTGAAAAAAAAACTACGAGTGAAATAAACTTGAGACTTAAAGAGGGGATGCAAACATCCCTTGTAGAAAAAAATTAGCTTGCATTAGAAAAGTAGCAATTGAAGTGTTTGGTGTGACTAAAGGTCTAGTATCTCGACCATATAAAAAGAGCTAAAAGGGAAAGCTAAGATGAGAAGCTCTAGATGGCTTGCACCAAAA
>DF357960.1:164640-177845 GCA_000787875.1 Solanum virginianum | reverse complement strand
ATCGATCTTCATACTGATTTCATGCCAACTATAAATACAAAGTATTACCAAAATAATACCAACTTCATGCCAATACAATAACTATATCACCTACAAACACACTCTATATACACTTTAAAAAGTTCAAGTGACATCTCATTGTACACTCATTGAATATTTATAATAATTTCATGTCATTTTTTTTTTTCTAATTCTACCCTTAGTAATTACTACTATTAAATGTGAAAACTCTATTTGTTATGGTACAATTCGCAAAAAGTATATTAGGGTTATTTTAGTTAAATTACATAATTTATTAATTTATTTTTTAAAAGATGTGCAACCCTTATCCTGACAATCCAATTGGGACGGAGAAAGTAGATATTTTGGTTCGTTCCCTTCCCTAATTTTCAATATTAGTTAGGTCACAAATAAGTTGAATTTCCGCCTAGTTCCATCGGTTCATTGAACTTTTCCAAGAGAACACATTCACATTCTCACATTCTTAATGCCGGAAATAGTATTAATGACCCAACTAAATACAATTATTTGTATCGATCCTTAATTCTCGAGAAAAATTAAGAGATTTTTATTTTTACACTTACAAGATCTTCATCTTTACACGTTTATTTTCTTTTATTCATTTTATAAGCAGTCAAACCATCCCATTTCCTCTTAATTATCTAATCGGATATTTTGGTCACGTTTGTTTACTAGTATAAGAAATATAATTCTGGTATAAAATTCCTAATGTTTTACGTTTTAATTAACTTAAAGAAATGAGAGAATGTGTTAAGACTTGTTAAAAACATCCAAAAATAAGCCCCTGGACCAGCCTAATTCGAATTCTTCTTTAGGCTAAACAAAAGGGAAGGATAAAATTTGTAATATTAAAATGTTCTTTCACCTCCTTATTTTAAGGTCATGGTGTTTGCACCAAAAGAGTAATTAAAGAGTTGACAGATTTACCTAAACAAAATTTAGATATGTATGAGGATATGTACATATATCTATGCCTCAAGCTACTTAAGGCAAATAAACGAAAATTAATGAATAATGAACGTAAGGATGCTAGTAATTAGGATATAAGGTATTTTGACAAAACAATATTTCATCAGCATTTACGATATGTTCGGTATGGAAGGAAATATTTTTTATCTTTTTTGTATTTGGTTGGTCAAAATATTTTTTCTGAAAAAATGAGTTTTTTGATAATTAAGAAAAACAAACTCGATAAGTGACATTTTCAAGTTCATTGTCTCCTCCCTTCCTATCCAATCCCAATCCTTACCTATCTCAAGCCCAAACCCTACTACTCATCAGCCGATGTCACCTAGATGTTTTGCTATACTACACATACATATTTTTGGAATAATATTTTCTTATTACCTGACGAACATTAAAAAATAAGTACCAACTTATTTTTCAAAATATTTTCCTTTTACACGGAACATACCATTAGTATTTATGTCAAAACAATCAATTTAACAACAGAGAGATGGTTTGGAATTTAGACGGAGAAGAAGCAAACTACAAGGGCCAACTCCATGACTACTCTCAATTAAACTGAATGATTCAGTAAGGATGAAGGATAATACATGCTCTTTGTACTCCCAACTTGACATGCAATCTACTTTTTGTATCGTCACTAATTGATCATTTAGATTGTGATGTCATATTTAATAAAATTATATGTGTTATTTCTTAAAAAAGGAGCTCAATCAAATATAATATCTATAGGATATCAATATACTAACGAAGTATCACAAAGGATTAAGTTCAGTCTTATATGATGCCGCTATGGCATCATACGATGGAGTCCTAATTGTTTCTTATTTATGTCTTAGAAAAAGAATTTGATCTTATATGATACCGATAATGTATCAATATACTTGTAGACAGTGAAGTTTTATTGATAAATTCATACGAAAAATGAATTAAATCTTAAATTCATGATACGTTGACCAAGTCAAATTATCAGTTAATGAGGTTAGATCGACATTTAAGTTAAAATGATAACTTAAACGAAGTCCAAATTATATTTGGGTCAGTTCATTAAGTCGACAATATAACTCAACTCATACTCTTCAAGCCCAAGGTCCAAATCTCTAAAAATATTTGGAAACCAAAATACCACAAAAACCCTAGCTCACACCTATATAAAGAAATCTTCGTAAGACCAAAAATGACACACAAAAATACATAGAGAATCCTTGTCTACAAGTCTTCTGTATGCAAAGAAGTCTTCATCTCCAAGTGTTGAACCGCAAGTATTTCATCGATTCAAGAACAAGGTAAAGTATCAGGTTGAAGATTGTGAAGAGAAGAATCAGAGAATTACACTTTTTTATTAGATTTTATAAAGATTGTAACATTCGCACAAATTCTTGAAATATAAATATCATTGTTTGTCGATATTTTTTCCTTTTTTGAATTCAATTTTTTAGGAACAAAACTTAGCCACTTACAATACTAATGGAGTATCAGAGTATTAAGCTCAATCTTATATGATATTACTATAGTATCATGTACCAATAGAGTATCACAGAGTAGTGATACCGACGTCATATGCAAAATAAGAAAAGTTAAAGTGAAGTAAACGAATAAACAATTTGAACTGAATTAATTTTTAATAAATAATTTTATAATTAAATCTATTTTATATAATTCTTTTTAATATTTTACTAATTATAATTTAAATTGTTGGCCCCGTTCTATCAGCGGGCAACGCTATCTAGTAGTAATATCAGTAGTGCCCCAATTTTGAAGGAAAGGCTAAGCTTCTCTTATTGGATAAGGTTTTTTTTTGTCCATGGAGAGTGTGCTTTTTTTAAAAATGTCGTACAATCCAGAAAAATCTTCGCACATAAAAACTGAAAAAGGAAAAAGAGAAAGAGAGAGAAAAGTAGTTGCAATGTCCACCACTAAATTAAAAATCTTGAAAGATATTTTTATGAGTCTTGAGTCCCAAAAGAAGACGAATTTCAGTCTACCTGGATCATGATAAAATAATAAAAATATATATAAAATAATAAAAATATATATTTAGGCTAGAATGTTGATATTTTTTTTAAAAAATTTATTGTGGCATAATCTATATCGATAAACTTTATTTGTGGCATAATCTATATCGATCCAGCAATAATACTTTTAACTTGTCTCCTCCAGAATACAATAGTCCAAAAACGTTATACAACTCAAACAATCAAGATTAGTGAAAGAGTCTAAAACTTCACACAAAAGCACCTTCCTTCAGCATATAAATACGCACAAGTAATTGAAGATTTAAAATATTTTCTTTTCGTCAACTCTCTCTTTCACTATTATAAACTACAATATTTTTTCACACTTAACATATAACTTTTTTTTTTGCATGTCCTTCACATAGGAAGAAGCATTATTATTTATAGGTGAAGATAGGTACATTGAGAGATAGTGGAATGGGTAGATAAATGTGATAGATATTACACAAGTTATAAGACACTATCATATGAGTTACAAAACTAATGATCATAAGAGTTATAAAAACTAATAATTATATAAGTTATAAGAACTAATAATCATGTTTACCATAATTTATATCCCTAAAATATTTAAGAAATATATCTTTCTAAACAATAAAATTATATTAATTTTTTTTTTAAAAAGGAACGATATTTATGTGTGTTTTCAAACTAAATGCACTTTCTTAAGGGGTCATTTGGTTATTGATCACAATTCACAGATATTAACAATATAATAGTTTTCGAAAATTTTAGTTATTCATGTATTACTAACTCATATATTAAATTTAAAATATAAAGTATAATATTTAATTTCTGTAGAAAGTATAATTTTTAATCTTATAATATTAAATTTAAAAAATATGAAGTATATTACTTCTTCAACTACAACAATGACGAAGTGGTTCTAAATCAGCAAGCAATAATAATTTACAAGCTCTAGAAATAAAGATATTTCTCAACAACAGGAACAGTCTATGAAATACTACAAAGTGGACCAAAGATATTTCTCCTTGAAGTAAAGAAAGAAAAAAAAAGTGCCACAAAATAACGCTGACACGGTGACACGTATGCAGACACAAGGGCAGTCTCGTAATTAACTGATGAATTAAAATCCTCCAATAATAGCCACGGACCCGAGAACCTTCTTTAGATTATGCGATTATCCAACTAACTAATTGCACACTCACAAGATTATTTATATTCCACTTTAATTTATTTTTCTTATTTTTAATTTATTTATAAAAGATACTTTTTAAGCAATATTTTACTCTCAATAGTTTACTTGACTTTGTTGTTGCAAAATATATTTTAATATTACAATAATAATATTCATTTTATATCATGAGTTAGTAGTGAAATGTGGTGATAAGTTCTTATGTGACTCTTTAAATCTCTAACTCTTTATTTGCTTATTATTTTACCTCATTATTTCTTGTAACTCGTATAATTTTTTATTTATTTGCTTACATTACTATCCACACTAAACTTATTTAAAACAAGAATGAATTTTTCACTTATAAATAGCGATGTTTCTTCCTCTGTAAGTAGGAAAGAGAAAAAACAAATATTGTAGTGTGTAATGAAGTTAGTGTAGTGAAAGAGAGAGTTGAGACAAAGAAAAACTTCTAAATCTTCAACTATATTCACTATATAAAAGAGAGAATTTTTATGTTGAAGAAATATGTTTTTGTGTAGATTCTTCAACTAATCCGATGTTGTTTGAGTCATACAGCGTTATTGGGTTATTGTATCGTGAAGGCGGCAAGTTAAGTGTATTATTAGTGGATCGGTATAAATCTTATCGTAGTGGGTTTGAATCTCTTAAACGAGATATCGGCACCTCAGTCTAAATGAATTTTTATTTAATTTTATGATTTTATTTCAACTGTTAACAACTTAGTAAAATTTATAAATTTAAAAAAATATTTTAATTTAAAGAATTTAAAATTCAAAAATCTTTTTCTCATTTTTATATTGTCAAACCCTCTCTTCTCCACTCGTTACAGCGGGAAAATAAATTATTATTTATTTTATCGTATAAGAAGATGGCATTTGACAACTTCCAAACCACAAACGAAAAAGATTAAAAAAAGTGGACCACGTGTCGAGGTCCTATCCATTGAACATTAAACACAACTTTCTCTAACCAAAAATATCTACTCCCATTTGGGACCCACTTATAAAAATATCTAAAGAAAAATCTATTTCTTTAAGCAGTAGTATAGTAAAGTAATTAACATGACCAACTATTTTGTCCAGGCTAGTGGTACTTCCCAGGGGCCTCTTGAAGAAAGTGTTGCACAACAAAAAGTTGAGGCCACAGCTGAAAACAATTTCAAAAGAAAGAAAGGAAGGAGATTGGCTGGCCAATGGGCCCTTACTTTTTGATGCAGGTTTAAACGTGGCCAATTTGAGCCATACATGACTCTTTTCTAGATATTTTATGTCTCGAGATACTTTCCCCCTTTATTTTTACTTATCCTGTATAAACTTTATATAAAGTTTAAAAAATAGTAAATAATGAGATAAGTATAAAATTATTTTTTGATTTTGCAAAATAAACAAATATTATTGAATATTTTAAAATGATATAAGAAACAAGTAAAAATAGACGGAGGGCCCACTATTAGCATTTTTGGACGATTAGTTAATAGGCGGTTATGTTATAAAACATTATTTGCTACCCTTGGGTCAAATTCTCCCACTAATTTTATTGAGATATTTTTTCGTTGGATTTTAAGTAGTGGTAAAGAGTTGAGATACGTGACGAGACTTTTTTGTTTTGAGTTCTGTAATACTTATACCTTCACCAAACATAGTGCTTTTTTACTATTCTTTTTGTTTCTTCCCCACTTCCACAAAGTACGAGAATTTTTTTTTATTTTTGTGAAACATAAGTTGAAATCGAAGAAATGGGTGAGGTAGTTGTGAGCAGTGGAGGTGATTTGGAGGTTGTAGAAGTGGAAGACATGGTTATAGAAACAGAGGCGGCTGGAAATACAAACAAGAACAAGGAAACAGGGGCTGTTGCAGAAGCATCTTCTTCTTCAATTTTGAAATGGGAAAAATTTTTGCCTAAAATGGTTTTTAGAGTTTTGTTGGTGGAATCAGATGACTCTACAAGACAGATTGTTGCTGCTCTTCTTAGGAAATGCAGTTACAGAGGTTAGTGTTTCCCTTTTCTGAATTCGCAACAGTTTCTTTGAAATTTCCCCTTTTGTGAGTTTGCTAGTTACTTGTAGCTTAATTGTGACTCGTTGTTGATTGGGGTGTGAGAAGATTGAAACTTTAAATTGGGTTTGAGTCATCTAAGCGCATAAACGTGTTGATTCGAATAATCTTGGAATTGCGTAATAGTTTTCTTGATTAATTGCAATGAAGATCTGATTTTGTGAGCTTAAGTGTTGATTTTTTTCGACTCGTGTGAAATTGGGGCTTTGCTGGTATGTTTTCCCCCTTTTACGACAAAGTTAGGCAGAGAATTGGAAAATTAAGTTGAATTTGGAAGTTCAGGTGGATTCACTAATCCGGCTAGATTTTCAGAATACATAAACCTCCTAGAGCTGATGGAGTAGTTGATTGGTGGCATAACCTGGAAAAGTGCATCTTTTTTCTGTAATTTGACAATAATAATTACTGTGAAACACTTTATAGTTTAATTTATTGGTTGATGAAGGAGTCCCTTTTAGCCACAAGAACGAAAAGGGGGAAGATAGAATTGGAGCTTATTGATGAAGATCCATGTCCATGACCTAACAGTTTGGCATAGTAGACAAGTCAGTTTGAGTTTCATGGTAAATTGAGGATATGTTGCTGAACTTTATGAGTACAATTTTATATCTGAGCTCTTATCTTCCCACAAGGGAACGAATGAAAAGGGAAAAGAACAAAGGGAGGAAGAACTAGCACATTTGATCACTTTGAACTCGCTTCTGACTATTAATGGCCTTTAAATCCTTTGTTTATGATGATCAGCAGTTTGCTCCCCATCCCTGCCTCACCAATGCATGAGACATACTGAAGGAAGAAAAACAAATTGTGTAATCAAAGACCTGTTCCCTTTTAAGATTTTGACGTTTTAAACATTTTGTTTGTGCAGTCGCTGCAGTTTCTGATGGTCTAAAGGCATGGGAGTTGTTGAAAGGCAGACCTCACAATGTCGACCTCATCCTGACAGAGGTTGACCTGCCATCAATCTCTGGATACGCTCTTCTTACCTTGATTATGGAGCACGACATTTGCAAGAACATTCCCGTAATAAGTATGTTACTTCCTTCATCCAGCTATTGTTGCAAAAGTGTGTCAAAATGTCAACTTACTCATAATAATTTTTTTTTTGTTAATATACAGTGATGTCCTCGAACGACTCAGTTAGTACGGTTTATAGATGCATGCTGAGAGGTGCAGCAGACTTTCTTGTCAAGCCAGTTAGGAAGAATGAATTAAAGAACTTGTGGCAACACGTCTGGAGGAGACGAGCTGTAAGCATAATCCTAACTTGTCATGTTTCATTTCTTAAACATCCTATCTGAACTTTGCGCCTATCATATACATATTAACATGACCAACTATTTTGTCCAGGCTAGTGGTACTTCCCAGGGGCCTCTTGAAGAAAGTGTTGCACAACAAAAAGTTGAGGCCACAGCTGAAAACAATGCTTGTAGCAACCATTCAAGTGGTTATAAGGCTTGCGTTCAGAGAAATCGGGAATGCATTGAGAAAGGAAGTGATGCTCAGGTAACATATTTCACCCTTCATGAAATTCTTTTTGGACAAAAAATGCTTTATTGTGTGAAAGTGTTAGTTTAGTTTCCAATGGATGAAAATCCTTTTGAGATGTCTGCTTTATAATTTCTAGTGTGATTTATAACCCTTTTTCCTTTTATGTAGAGCTCCTGCACAAAGCCAGAGTTGGAGAATGAAGAAGAGAATGCGGTGGATTTACCGGAATCTCTTCAACCAAAGAAAAACTCATCTCTTCCAAATGCTGCAGATTTGGAGAAGGAACTATTTAATGAAGCAAATAATAGATTGATAGTGTCCGAGAATGAAGCTAGAGGTAAAGCTCTTCTGACCATCTCATGATTCTGAAATCAGGTCTGGTCTGTTGAATCAGTTAGGAGTATGTGTATTAGCTTAATTGTGACTCGTTGTTGATTTCTCGTATTCCACGACTAGCTCTACAAGTATGTGTATTGGTTCTGAACTTCTAACTTTTTCTTCATACAAATTGGTGCAGCTCCTATAACAGATGCAAATGCAATGACCAGGGGAAAAGATATAAATTGTGATGATAACTGGGGTCATGGTCGTACAATTGGTCAGACTTCTGATGAACATCCTGGTCCTCCAACTAAACAAGCCATTGACTTGATCGGAGCATTTGATAATTACCTCAAATGTAATCTTAAAAGTTCTGGTTCCGACACTAGGTTAAACAAGGGTGATTCTTCTCCACTACTGGATCTTTCATTGACAAGGTCCCATCCAAGTGGTTCTGTGAATCAGTTTACAAATGAGAAGCATAGATTGAACCATTCTGATGCTTCAGCCTTCACACGGTAAGTTTTCAGTTTTGTAATCTATTGTTTTACATGGTTTCGTGCAGCATTAATTCTGGAATAAGGTGATGATAAAGATAAAAAGATAATGTATGCCTTTTGTCTGAAAAGGAAGTGCCTCCATCCTTGTATCTTGAATTGTTGAAATCCTCATTACCAACACATGAAACTTCGAGAAAATGAACTATTTTGAAGGACAATAAGTTATTTTGCATTTGTCTACCTATAAGATGTGATGATCTATTAATGATAACAGAACAAAAACTATGAATCCTGAGATAACTTGGTTGTATGACCTTGAGTTACTTAATGCATTCCAGCCTTGAGTTTGAGTTGCTTAACTTATGAAACTCTATTATCTAACATAAGATTATAGAGTGGGAGCATCATTCTGAATTCTACAAGATGATTTGTGTTATTCTGATGCAATCTTATCAAATCAATGAAATTTCGCTTCTAACGATTAGGATAATGCTCCTGCAGGTATGTGAATAGGGCAATGCAGTCTGGACAGTCAACGTCGTCTAGGACTTACAATCTACAGGAATATGAAACTGATTCTGATAAACAGTTCTGTGGCCATGCCACTGATTACAACTCGGACACTCATGCTCCGATGACTAGACCTCACAGTTTTGCCCCTCCTAGCTTCGGCGAACCAGGACCAGCTGAAATTGGACTTTCTTCTCCTCAGCAGAGAGTGACGCCTCTCCCTATACCAGTGAGAGGTATCAGGTTTGAGGGACCAAGCAGTGCTTACAGTTCCATGATTGCTCCAATTCTTCGTATTCCATCCGGCATTTCGCCATTGCAGAGTCCAGGTTCGGCTACCCCTCGCGAATCTTCCTGTCAGGCGAATCCACTCCATACATTAAATTGTGAAAGTAGGAGCTCTCAACAATTGCACTCACCGAGTGATCAATACAACAGTGATTCGACAGCTTACCATGAGGGTAAGAGGGAGAAAAAATCTGAACCTACAACTGATTGTGGACGTTTTCCCTCTGCAACTGATCAAACTATAAATAGCACTTGCTGCAATGGTGATCTAAACCATGTTCATCTGAGTTATGGAAGCAACGGAAGCATCTCACTTCCACTAAGCAAAACACCGACAGAATATAGGAAAGAAGAAATCTTTCACACTCCTGATGGGAACTTTCATCGATCTCAAAGAGAAGCAGCTCTTACAAAATTTCGCATGAAGCGGAAAGACAGATGCTTTGAAAAGAAGGTATGTCAGCTCCATCATTTTTCAATCAAATGGTGGTCTTGTATTTGACATATCATTATCTTCACCTTGAAATTAACTGGTGGCTTAAAGACCACTCGCCAATTTATGAATGATCATTTTAGAGCAAATGTATTATACTTTCAATGGTTCTGTCATTATTAATCATTTTCTTTTGTGGTTGGCTTGCAGGTACGATATGAAAGCAGGAAAAAACTTGCTGAGCAGCGTCCAAGAGTGAAAGGACAGTTTGTTCGTCATGTTCCTAGTGAGTCTTCGCCGGGTAACTCATAGGCAAATAGAATCATGAATTCATCCATGGAGAGGAGGAAGCAGAACACATATAAGTGGTGTCAAACGACTTGAAAATCTGTCCTTCCAAAAACGAGAGGATGACCAAGTTTTCATGATAGTGTGCATTTATTGTTAATAGGAATTACAACCTAGTGAGGATTCTCTACATTTTTGTGAAGGAGGGCAGCCCTGCCTTTTGTTTGCACTGATAAATACGCTCTCTCAGTTAACATATAGGTTAGAAACGTGAAGATGCCAATTTTTATATTCATGACTAGGACCAATTCATCTCTCTTGGTGAGATGATCAAAATCCTTTTTCAGGTTTGTAAATTATTGGAGTCATTTTGTTGTACTTGTCTCGTATTCCACGACTAGCTCTACACCTATGTACAGACTTTCTGGCGTATAAAGTAAGTCATACAGTTTGTTCTTCATCTTGAATCATTCTTCTCTTTCTCATCACCCATATCGCCTGTCTTCTTCACACTCCCTGAGTTCTAGTAAATGTGGCATGTTTGAGTTCTCTCTAGAAAGAGGGACCTCCAAAAAAACCAAACAATAAAGAAACAGTTGAGGAAAACTTTGACTTAAAATCATTCATATTCTTTTATTTGGAGCACTAATATTACATGAGAAAAGCTAAAATAGTCCATTATCTTTGGACTTGGACCCTATTCTTTTACATGGATCATTAATATTCTGTTAAATTTTAATAGAATGTCTTTTTACTTTAAATGCAAAATACCATTTTCCAATAACCTAAACAACATGATAAAGTTATTAATAACCAATAAATTTTATAAATGTTTTCACACTAATATATCTATATTTTGAAGATATAATTTTTTTACAGTTTATGAAATTTGATCTTGTATTTGATTTGGAGATATAAAAAAATAAAAATTTCACCATTTATTGAAAAATCTTAACTTTTTAATACACTCTATTTATACGCCTTATAGGGACAATTAATACACTTCTTTTTTTTGATTAATAAGTACATGACTTTACAATATTATGCAGGTGAGCAATACTCCCTCTTTCTATTTACACTTATTTGTCCATTTTGGATTTTATTTACCTCTTAAATAATAATATATATATATATTCTACCACAATAGTATACTCTTAGGTCTTGAAGAATGTATAATTAATGCTAGAGAATAAAACAAAAAAAAAAATTATCTTTCGTTGGAAAAATGACAAATAAAAGGGAATAAAAAGAGCATTTTTTATCCTTCAAAAAAGAATTAATACAATGAAATGAAAACTTTAATTAATTCAATCGTAATTTTGTAAATTGAAAATAATTTGGGATGAATATTTTTAATAATATGGACAAATCATATAAAACAAAAAGTATTATTTTAGATAAACGCCTTATTATGGAAGAGAGGGAATGAATACTTTTGTTTCTCTAATTACACGTTCTTTTTTTTTTTTTTTTGCCTCTTACTTGAAAGAGGAAAAACAGTTGCGTGAAATTTTGCACAACAGAAATGAGAAAGGGAAAGAAATAATTAAACAGTGTATTAATAATACTCGCATATATATTAATAATGCTTGCATAGAATATTTATATGTATTGTTTGATTTTATGTATTAAAAATAATATGCATTACATTAAAAGATTTATTTACAAAGATATCCTCCACGTTTATAAAGAAAAAAATATAAAAAAAATTTTGAGGGACAGTTAAATCTTTCATCATGATAATACATATATTAAAATCATTACATTGCTATAAAATAAAAAACTATCAAATAAAATACGAGTAATACATAAAAATAATGCATATGTTATTTTTCTGAAATACACTCTGCGAAATGATTGATAAGATTAAAGCAAAACACAAAGTTGAGGGCAATATAATATGGACACAGAGTGGACCTGCCCCCAGTCTTTATCAAAGCTAAAATCAGATACATATAGGTCCATTGGGAAGGAAATTACAAAAGAGTAATGATGAAGGGTTACATTCAAAAACACAACTTTTATCACTCATTGATTGTCTGAAAAACCTCCATAACTGGATTAATTAAAAAAGAAAAGCAATCAATTAGTTACCGCTGTTTTCAAACTGCTTAATTACGTGCTTTCCAATTTGTAATATGATCAAATTAAGGATGCCATACTTAAATTCCTTTTAACAATAGTATTATAATTTGAATTGCTTCCTCCATATTTCTACGTAGCTTCTGTATTTTAGTTTTAATTCGTTCTAATGGTAATTATTCGAGATTCCGTTTGTAGAACTATGTTGTTGTCACGATGGTCTAACGTTAATAATCAAATATCTAGAAAGCAAATTTGCGAATTGCCCCTTAAATAACAAAACAAGAGGAAAAAACAAAAGGATGTTTCCTTAGGATAGAAGTTATAACATAATATGGAACTCGATTGAGTAAAAGTGGCTGCTAGTGCTAAAGTTTAAGTAGCGAAACATGACCCCATTACCTGCCCAAGGAGCTACGAATGTACATAGTTTTGTTCAATTTCAAATTTCAACTTTTATTATGAATCCAAATTCAAATAGTATTTTAAAAGATTTAATTGATTACTATCGCAAATATTCTAATAAGGAATAATTTATTCAAAGTTATAAAAATTAGATCTAATATGATTTAAAAAAACTTTTAATTATTTTTCTTTGTTTGAAAGAAAATAAAAAGGAGGTAATAATCTATATCTAAATGGGTATAATCGGAATTGACATGAATCTAGACAATTATTAAGAATTGATAATTAGAATAGCAAGTGATTATAGAATGCACGTGTTCTTATACAAATTTTTTTGATGAATGGTTTATTTAGAATATTCAAGGTAAATAGTCGTATCTTACATACTCAGACAAAGAAATAGAGGTGAGGTTATAATTGGTGACTCTTAATAAAAAATCAAAATAACTAGTTATATAAATATTAGATTTGATACTACAAATTCATAAATTTTTTGTGACTACTAATTTAGACAAAAATAAAAATTATTCCATGAGAAAGTAAAACTTAATACGCAACATGATCAGCAGGAGTGGCTTCAATTCTTGTTAACGATAAAAAATTATACATGGCAAATTACTAGGTGAGTTGAGGTTGTTAATTATAACGATCTATCTTATAAGTTCAGAATTA
>DF357960.1:148594-164598 GCA_000787875.1 Solanum virginianum | reverse complement strand
ATCTTATAAGTTCAGAATTAAAAATAAAAAAATTTTAAATATCAAAATTAAATTAATTCAAAATCAAACTTTAAAATTCAATTTAATACAAAATTATTGAATTATAATTTCTTCGATCCTAAAATTCAAATCAAAATATTTAAATATGCAGTCCCAACTGCCAAACGATCACCCCTAACCTGGCCCCATGGACTTCGAAAAAGTCCATTTCTAAGATTCTTCATGTCTTCCATCTTCCTTTTTAACTTTTAATTTCCAGGGACCAGAGCTCAATCAAAGAAATACTTTTCCATATTATGACTATTTTTTTCATTCATACAATAGTGATTTACATTTAACCTAATAACAGCATGTCTATAGTCAATAATATATACTATATATATTTATTTATATTCTCTTATATAATAGATTGTTACTTTGAGCAACTTAGGATCGTCGTGTTTGCTCCACCTGCTTAAAGCAGGTAGGTGACTATAACATGTCTACTTAATTTTGTGGTGGCTATTGAAACATCTACTTAATTTTATTGTGTCATTTCTGTTAATTATTATTTAATTATTTCTTTATCTACTTTAACTATGAAATTACAATATACCCGTAATAAATTATTTTTCTATGTAGAAGTAATATGTATTATTTAAAAACTACTTAAAAATATTATAAATTCAAATAATTTAAAAATATATTAAAATTATTGACTCTTCAATTTTATCTAGATAACAGAAAATAAAAAAAATAAAAAATATATATATATTGAATCTGTGCGACGCACGATCTTGACCACTAGTATACGTATCAAATATTAGAGATGTCACAACTATGAAACAAATTTAGGAATCACATCGTCAACACCAATACGAGGGTAGAAGCGCGCGGGCATCTCGTCATCTTTGTTGTATTTTTGAAATATCAAACTTCTTCATCAACATGTATGATTTATGTTGAGGACATTTTGAACTACTTTGCATCCAGTAATAAACAAACAGTCTTCCATTGAAATAGGAAAATAGAAATTCTTTTTTCTCCCTTTCCATTTTTTTTGTAGCCCAGAAGAGAAGGAAAAGTCAGGTAATGTGACACATAGTTTATCATTTTAATGACTGCAATCATTATGCACTTTAGAAAAATCCACCTCTTTTTTTTTCCTTTTTCAATAATGCTAAAAGTTGTAATCAAGATTCCGTCTCACATAGATATCCCAATTTCTTCCAAATCAAACATCCTAAGCTACTCCATCAACTTGGCACGATAATAAAAGTTTCAAGATATACTTGGTAAAGCATGCACGATATATACCAAAGTGCATGTATATTCATCATGGATACAAAAAAAATGCGGACCCTATCCTAGGGAAAAGGGGAGTCCAGTATTTGGCTTCCATATCACGCATTGCACGCATGTTATAATATATATATATATATATATATATATATATATATATATATATAGAAACCTTTTACATCTTTTATCTGTCTAGTAGCTACCAAATTAAAATGCTAGTTTCGTCTGTCTTTGTTAGAGAGTATTTTATACTTTAGTATAAAATTTTTTGATACAAACTAGTATTTAGTTGAATTTCAATGTGAATACTAAATATTAATTAGGTGAGAAGCCAAAAGTGTGAAACTAGACATTTTTGTTTTATTTTTTGGAAATATAGTGCACATGCAGCTGACTAGTTTATCGGATATATTTGCTATACTATTTCCTATCATTGTAACTACAAGTATCATGTATGCAATATTATCCATCAACGCTTACATAGACAAAAATATTGCTACAACTCAAATCCTGGTTTTCTATAATTATTTTACTATCTCATTTGTTCAACACTAGACTAATGTTTTTTAAAAAAAAATTAAAATTAAAAGCATATCCCAAAAGTTAGCACCAACTGATATGTACGATGTAAGATAGATATGACATGATCGGAATATTAACAAAAATAACATCAATAGAAAGCAGAACTAAGATTTTCAATTAAAAGTAATCAAAATAAAATATTAAAAAATAAAAATTGGTGTTATACGAATTCTGTTGCTAAATGATAAACTTCATCGTTAATCTTATTTAGTGACGAATTAAAAATTCCATCAGCTACTAATAATTTAGCGATGGTTTAACTATAAAGTTGGTAGCTAAATAGTTTAAATGATGAAGACAGAAGTAAATTTAAAACTCTAGCTAGGAGAACGTCTATTGGCAACAATCACTAACCAACCAAATCAATTCCAAAGAAGAACGAAGAAGTAAATAAAGAAAGGAAAAAAACTAGGGTGGTAAAATCAAACCCAACCCATTCAACTCTTCAAATTCGTTTAAGTTTGGGCGAGTTAATAACATGTCCATTTATTAGCTCAATTCATCTTAATCTAATCCATTTAAAATTTGGTTGATATGCAACCCAAATTGACTCGAGAGATATTTTGTCAAAATATTTTTAGAACACTTTTTTTCTTAATTTGATATATTTTATATAGCCAGAATAAAGAAAAATATAATTTTATTAAGTACTAAAAAATTGAAAAGAAACAAATAAAATAAGTCAAACTTAATAAATGTTGGGTCAAGTTGATCTTGACCTGCTCTATAACTCAACTCAACCCGTTTTGATCCAAGTAAATTTGAATTTTGTTGTGTTGACCCATTATGACCTGCTTCACCAACCCATCGAATTGAAAAAAAATTACTTTCCTTTGATATCATTGCACTTAATTAGTCAATAGCCCATGCAAAAGGGCCAGGCAAAAGCAGCCAAAAGGCAAAATAATTGCTTGCTCTTATAAACTTCTACTTCAAACAGCCACTCCTTTGTGTATATATTTAACCTCTTCATTTCCTTTCCTTTCCTTTCCTTAGCCTTGTAAACTTAGTAAACCCTTTCTTTATTTTCTTGCTTGGCAGATGTCTCCTATTGATGTAAAATCCCCAAAACATTGTGAAGAAAAAGGCTTCACAATACAAAAACTATTACCAAAAAAGAAGTTGTTCTTTTGCTTCTCTACAATCTCCCTCTCTATTCTATCATTTATATTTCTTCTTTATCTCACACTCCACCCTACAAAACCAAATTTCACACTTAGAGAAGCTGATATTTATCAACTCAATCTCTCAGGTCCGCGCCAACTACTCAATTCCTCCATTCAACTCACCCTCGTATCGAAGAATCCGAACAAGAAAGTTGGAATTTACTACGATGAATTTCAAGTTTATGCTTCTTATAAAGGTCAACAAATTACTCTTTATACTTCTCTTCCTCCATTTTATCAAGGCCATGAAGATAGTAACTTTTTATCAGCTTTGTTGATTGGGAATGGATTGCCAGTGGATCCTTATTTTGGTTACGAAGTGCAACGTGACCAAAGTGTTGGAAAATTGACAATGAATTTGAAAGGAAGTGGTAGGTTGAGATGGAAAGTTGGCACTTGGGTTTCTGGGAAGTATAGGTTTAATGTAGATTGTGTTGCTAGTATGTCTTTTGGACCTTCCTTGCCATCTGGTCCCCTTAGTTTTAGACAAGGAGCTCAATGTTCTACTACCCTTTGAATCAACTACAATTAAATACTACTACTAAAAAGGGCAAGTGCGTCGGATCACAAGGATCTATCGTACGCAGTTTTACCTTGCATTTCTGTCAGAGCGATTTTCAAGACTTGAACTTGTGACTTCCTGATCACATGACAAACTTTGTCAGTTAGTTACTCCAAGGCTCCCCTTCTGCTAGAAATAATAATTAAAGTCCTCCTTCAAATAGGGACTATATGTTTCTTGTTTTCATTTCATATTTTGTATGATTATATTGTAAATTATCATTTGATAAAAGGTACTTTACACTCTTGAAAGAGGCCTTTTTTGAGACTTCTGTTATCCTTGCACTAAGGCTTAATTATCATGAATCATATTTTATTGATAAGAAACTTAGAAGATTTATCAATTTCATGCTAGTATTTTGTGAGAGTCTATTACAATAATGAAGATTAAAGGCGTTGATCTTATCTTGAAAGTTGTGATAATTGATTGTGTTTGTGCATATGCTTTTATTTTAGGTGTGGATGGAAAAGACTACGAAATAATTAGTTTGTGACAGAGGCAAGTAGATGTTTTAGCTTAGAATAGATTGATATGACCCCATATTAGTTCCCACATACTGACAAGATAATACTCCCCGTTTCATTTTAATTAAATTTGTGAATTAATGCACACATATTAAGAAAAATATTTGTAATGCAATTTATTTCTTAGAAAATATAAAATAAAACTTCAATAAATGAAAGGGCAAATATGAAAAAAATTTTAAATATAAATCTTAAACTTTGAACAATTAAACTATTTTAAATCTTGAAAAAAATATTAAAAATTTAATTAATTTGAAACAGAGGAATGGTACTATATCCATGTGGCTGTGCACCAAACTTGTCTTAATAAAAGTTTACCCAAAACCTTCAAATTAACTACTGCTTTCCTATAATCATGGTAAAATTGTACGTCACAAATGGCTTTTCACAAACTTAGGAGTCGACAAGACACTGTACATCTTTTTGTACGTATATCATGGATTTTCGAAAAATTCTCTCGCCATAAAAAGACAACAGGAAAACAAGGTTAGACACTATGGCCACCAAACACTGATTGAGATTGCCTCTTCGCCCTTTTACCATCTTGGTCTCCGTGCCAGCTCTCCGATGCACGGACACCTCTGCTGTTTTATTGGGTACTACTACCTCCCCAACACAGATACCACATAAATCTATCTTTATCACGATCCAGAAAGATGAAAAGAAATCTACTAGTGTTTTCTTTTTAGAGTTTGAAACCAATTTTTAAATAGTTTACTGACGCCAAGCCACCCCGTGGACTTTGTGGTGTCATACTACAGTTTCATGACCCAGCCGCAATAAAAATAAATACTGTTAGTTAAAACATTAAGATGAGATGCTTTTATAGGCCAGAACAACAATCAAGGCAACATCACCAATTTTCCACCACGTTCCGTGTAGTTCTTGTTCTTGGTTCCGCCTAAACAGAAAACGGCAATCACAAATTGGTCTCTTAAAATATCTGCAGACATCTGCTAGACCAGAAAATTCCCCAGCAGTAGTAGAGTTCAATTAAGACCCAAAAAGAGGAAAAGAGAAAGCATTTGCTCCCTTCTGACCTTTCTTCAGTTTCCGATTGCGTAAAATTTACTCGTATAGCTGGGTTCATGTCGCAACCCAAAATGCCAATGACAAACTTGCTCTCATGATAAATAGCTTGCCATTTGCAGAGTAACTAGCTCAATACGAATCCAGGAAAAAAAAAATAGAAATCCAAGCAGAAGCGGCGTGCAAGAAATATTAGGGGGAAAAATCCTCCATGTAGCAATTCTAAAGGGAAGTAAAGCTCAAACCAACATCACTATATGAGTAGGACTACTCCTTAGGCACCACAGAGAACTTCAGAATTTCAAAAATGGAGGGAAGACCTCAAATTTTCCGGTTCTTCCTCGCCCCATCATAACATTGAGAGTTACTGCTCAGACCTCTCACTCTTACTTCTGCTCGTTAAAATACACTTGACAATTCGTCTGTGATCAAATTCCTGATCTCTCCAATTCATGAATGCAAAGGTGGTAAGCATCAGATACTAGTACAAAAACTAACTACACAAACGTTAAATTTCAAACTGAATATAGGCTGATGACCGGGCCAAAGCACAGAGAACACATTTAACAAGCAGAAAGTGGGCTTAGAGCAGAGAAACAATAAATTTGATGTGTGTGGAGAGTAAAGTTAGTGGCTTAATGAACTGGACTGAGACTGATCACAGGGCAGCAGCAGACTTAACTCCTTGTACCCAACCCCACAAGAAAGTCATAGCTAAGAATATAGAAAAGATGTCACACAGTCGGCCTAACGTTTTGGGAATATGGAGCAGGAGAAACATTTGGAGGGATCTGAACAAACTACAAAGTGAAATTCAAGGACCTTAAGGGCTTTAACTAAATTGGCTGCTATGTTTCCAATCTTCTGCATGTTTCATATCAAGGAGTAAAGAAATTTTTGTATCATGAATGAAGAGAACTTGTTCCAAAGCACTACAAAGACTAAGAAATTGTGTCGACTTCAGCAATGAAAATGTTCATGAGTTGGGTATTTCAACTTGATCACCATCTTTTAAGGCCATTAGAGGCAACCCTAAACCCTTAAATTGGTGTCAATTACAGCAACTAAAAGGAATTTAAAAGGCCTAACTAAATTCTTTCCTACACATCGCCAACATTATCTACTTTTATGCTAATTAAGCTACAAAACTAAATCCACAAAAAGATGGTGATAAGGATTCTTTTTTTCCCATTTCTTTTCTCCCTAACTCCAGCCCTTCTCCATCCTTACGGAGTCAACCATGCCGCCTTCTGTAAGTAGATAAATACTAGGCTTACTGGCTTAGTTCCCATGGGACAAAGGTTCGAACTTCTGAGTTGTGATGTAAGTCACAAGCCTGTCACCAACCTATATTAGATGTAAAAGCATAGGAGTATCACTTATCCTATACTCCCTCCAGTGTAGTTTTTTTTTAATAAAAGAACAACAATGCTCCCTCCTTCTAATTTAAGCGTCTTACTTCCCTTTTTGATTTGTTGCACAAAAGAGTCTCTTTCTGTATTTAGTAAGATTTCCCATTCCAACATTCCACATAGCAAATTTATGACCACAAGATTTAAAAGACTACACACATCTTTAATTTAAGACCACAAGATTCAAAAGTTTTCATTTATTTCTTAAACTCCGTGCCTAATCAAATGAAGACACTTAAATTAGAACGGAGAGAGTAACAACAGTGATTTTTCAGCTAAATGCTAATTTAGTGTGCCTCAATTATTTCCAATGATACATGCATCCTCCCACTAAAATATGTAATCACATAGCTCAGACCACCAAAACTTGGAAAGATGAAAAGAAATCAAGTAATAGTTTTTACCTCAGTGGAACTCAAAAATTAGTCTATTATGGTTTTCATCTAACTTCATTGACAGATAATTCACACCCTTGAACCAGTGGCCCGGAGCCAGGTTTTTTAATAAAGAGTGCCAAATAAAAATATATATGTTGCTACCAAGGATAGAATAAATGACCTCAAGCAATTTTTGCAACCCCTTAACCACTACACTAAATATTTAGCTTGTGTCAAGAGATGTCAATACTTGGATAAATATTTATTAAATCAAATTTTGACCTATACATACAATGTAATTTTCCGAGGGGTCTCACACGCCAAGGTTGGCTCCGCCCCTGCCTTGAACCATACATAACATTCTAAGGATCATTTAGTATATACAAAGATTCTAATACAAGGATTATTAGTCAGAAATAAATTGTGTGGATATGTTCTACGCTTAATAATAATGCAGGGATCATTATATGGGGAATAATGACACAATCATGCAGGGATTGCTTGCTTTGGTAAAATTTTTGACTTTATGTATTTTGTTCGTTTCCTACTAATACACATTTTTGTTCTAAATCCTACACCATACAAGACACAACATAGATTTCCATCCAATCAAAACAAAGTATACTAGTGATCCAGAATCCTATACTAGAAACCAAATGTTGCATAACTTATGCAGAGATAAAATTAGTAATACCAGAGTATTACGTTGCAAACAAATATCCTGCTATGGCCAATAAAATGATCCGTAACAGTTCTCTTTGCACACATTATGGCAAGGCCTTGACACAATTGCTATTTATATTCCTTTCCCTACTGCACCTGCCCAAGCACTACAAAGACTCTGCATGGCAACACCAACAAACCACACCATCTCTCTCTTTCACACACACAAACTGTACATATATATATATATAAACCCTGAACATAAAGTCGGAAACATTTAGTTCAAAAGCCCCTAGCTAACTGAAGCTTTAGCCATCCCCTCAATGGCAAGCTCAAAATGAGAAGTCATTACATTATTTGGCTCTATGACATATCAGAAGCTCATTTTGGATCTTAAAAGAATTTTTGTAATAATGCAAAATTGGCAACCTATAGGAGATGCACCCTTAGAGGAGGCAAATCCACCTCCAATCCTAAAGTGATCATGTGTACCTAACCAAAAAACAAAGTTGGTTTTGATGGTAAAGGATAACTTAACCAAAAGATTTAGACATCCAGATCAAGTGGTAGGAAGCAAGGGTCATCCAGATATAATAAGCACACATGTTGTCTATGACATGTTAATTATCAGGTCACTTCCACTTGGAAGCACCACAAAGTATAATGCTAATTGAGTTTCAAATGCTATCCTCAGGACAATACAAGAAGCTCTCGACGTTATAAAGATATACACGCAGTAAATACTAAATCCTCGATAGCTGAGATCAACCTGAATAGAAAGTTGAATCAAGCAATTCTTCTATGTAACTGTATTATAAATATCCTATATAGTATACATGACACTCAACTGCACGTCCTGAGAAGCCATCTTTATTATGGACCGTGTAATAGTCAAAAATGCAATCTTGGATGGACAAGAGCTCAAACTCACCTCCCACATCATTGATCACAACGAATCAGCATCAACCCACTTCCAGTAATGCTTTTTACAGGAAACTGCACCATCTGCAACCATCCTCCCACTAGAATCTCCATATTCATCGGTCTCTTCAGTGCAAAACTCCTCCTCAGGCAAACCACCCACTTTGACCTCCACTGTATGCAACACATAACAAGCAGGCAGTCCAGGATACGAAGCTGAAAGCCTTTCTTCCACCTTCTTCGAATACGAATTGGGCAAAATCTTAACAATGCCACTCTCTCTGAGTTCACCAAAAGACCCACCAAGCACTGAACCAAGCTCTTCTTTCACTGCACGAAAAACCGCATCTTCAACAGTCTCACCAGGCTTCATCTTCTCCGACAACGGCCTAGACCTACGCCTAACAGCGCCGTCCGACAATTCTTGGTGCGACTCAACAAGGACTTTATTGTCTTTCCCAATAACCTTAACAACCATAACCTCAACAGTTCGAACCGGCGGCGTAGAATCAGCCAGTAACGTCTCCCCTTCAGACAACTCGAGCCAGAGGTTGTTAACATTCTTGGTTCCCGGCTTAACACCCCAAGAAGCGAAAGAATCAGAAGGCATACGTGGCCTTAGCCAATCGGAGAGGGATTGTGGGTTGGGGAAGTGGTGGATAGGATTACGAAGATTGGTGGAAGAGGGGTTGGACATAGTGGGAATTCTGAGAAATCTGCGGGGGTTCAGCGGGAAAGAAACCAAAGGGGTGAATTTTCGGAGAAGGGAAGTAGTGGGGTTTGAAGAAGAGAAGATAACAAAGAGAGAAAAGGCAGTGAAGATCACGTCAGGTAAGGAAGTGGGCTTTTTCTGGAGGTGAGGCTCTGGTGGCGGCGGTGGCTGAGAAGACATATCAAGAAGTTTTAGTGAAGAAGATGAGGAATGTAAGGAATTGTTGAAGTTCCATGATAGGAATAAAAGAGGAATGAGGAATTTGAGGTTGAGATGTGTTGTTCCTTTGGAATTGGGATCAAGACACTCCACATTCCCTTTCTCAATTGGCTTCACAGATCTTAAAAACCTTTCTTTGACTTTCAATTTTACACAATTTTTATAGGTGGCGTGTGGTTGCCAAAAACCCCAAATTTGAGTTTTTTGTGAAAGAAAATTGTGAATTTTTGCAAATAAAAAAGATTTTTAAGTTATTGCAAAAAACTATTTGAATTTGTGAAGTAATGTACACATATTAAAAAGAGTATTTAAAGATAAAATTTACATCATATTTTTCATTATTGTCCATTTGTGAAATCTTAAATATATAGTGTAATTTATCTCCTAGAAAATATAAAACTTCAATAAATGAAAAGGCAAAATGAAAAAAGTTTCAAACATTCTTTTTAAACTTCGACCAATTCAATTATTTTGAACATTGAAAAAGTCTCAACAATACAATTAATTTGAGACGGAGGGAGTATTTTTGAAATATTATGAAAAATAATTAAGGTAATGATCTTTAATGTATGGGAAATGCTTTATTTTGATCTTTAATATATTTCACTTGATTAAAATGATACTTAATGCATGAAAATGATCCTTAATATATAATAAAAGATATTTATTTTGATTATTTATCCTGAACCTAACAGGTTTTATGCCCAAAAAGAGTCAAAATTTTAGTTGTGCAATGACAGGCTTACAAAATTCACCATTGGAGCTAACAAAGAAGACAACAATGGTGAATTTTGCCGGCCACATAGGGTCCATGGTTGATTTTTTTTTATTTATATAAATATGTTAGATTTAGGATAAAGGATAAAAAATGAACACCTTTCGTTGTATATTAATTATTTCAATCAAGTGAAACATATTAAAGACCAAAATAAACACATTTATCATACATTAAGGACCATTTGGTCGTCTTCTCATTTTGAATCTTGGCAAACCTAATTTTTGGATATTTGAAATAAAATTTGTGCGCAAGAAATTTTAGCTAACACTTTATTTAGAAGGTTGTTGCTATATTGTATTGTATTGTTAGTAATTATTAACTTAAATTTTATTGAACCATAACGTTTAAATCAATTGCTAGGTAACGATGAAAAGTTTTATTTTGTGTAAAAATTGATTTGATGTGATCGCATCATTACCTAATATTTTTTTTTCATTTTAACTTTACTTATTATTTGATAATTCTATTTTATTGTTTATTCTATTACCTCATACTCCTTATTGGTCTATCACATAGATTGTATCCGTGTGACAATTGTAATGATGAAAAATAATACAATTTATTCAAATATAATTAAAATAATACAATACATTATATTTATGAGACAATACATAACAACCCAGAAAAGAAGAAGAAGCCACACTGCAGATCGCAGAGGAAATCACTTTATTACATGTCAAAAAATGAGTCGGTCTGAATATATAACATTCAACCAACAGAGTACTTTTTCTGTCCTTTTAACATGGTAATCACTGAACTGTATTTCATCTGATTTAGGGTTACCACAACTGATAAAGAAGACTTTGTCCATTGGTGCAAAGAAGAAAATCAAAGAAACAACCTCGGTCGAAGTTTTGATATTTCCCAAATGGGCAATGCAACACAACTTTAATCAACCTAGTGAGTGACGGAGTCAGAATTTTTACTAAGAGGTTCAAAATTTGAAGAAGTAGACACACGAACTAATTGAAGGGATCCGACATCTACTATATTGGTGGGGTCAAGCGTTTACTATTATGCCAAAAGTTATAGCTGTCAGAAAAGACGCAACTTTTCAATTTGAAACCTATAGACTCATGACTCCAGTCCGGATTACCCAGCCTCCTAATGGGTCCTGTCATATGCAGGATGTTGGTACTATCCAACATATATATACATAAAAAATTATTTTAATTATATGCAAATAATATATTTTTTCATCAAAGGTAGCTCCGGCCCTGAACCTAGCCACAATGGCATCCAACACATCTCTTTGAGCTACGTATCAGAAATACTCTTTGAGATTTGTCAATGAAATCAGGAGACAGAACTCTTAATGAAGCCACCGATTTCCAGGCCGGGTCTTGTAAATTAAAAATACTTCATGTATCTAACTTATATTTTTCCCAAGAATTATAATTCATTTCTTTTGACAGATGAAAAGCTGAATTCTACAAAAGGAAAGGATTACTGTTAAGCAATAAACCATCGTTGGGCCACAGAAGCTCCATGTAGAACAAATACAACTAAACAACAATCGAATCTCTCAAACAACAAGATGATCCTGGAGGGCCCAAATGAAAATAAGTCGATGGTAAATTGAACTGAAAAAAAAAATTATTGTTTTATTGTTATTAGATCATTAGTTTAATGATTTATAAAAAAATTATCGAATTATTGATTTGGGTTCAATTTTTAATTTTCAATACTCTATTAGTAGTATAGTAATTTACTATTTTATTCCTTCATAGATATTAAATATTAATAATTTAATATCACTTGACAATATATCAGTATTCGTAAGTCATGTATTTACTTGATTTTTAATGTATAAGCCTTCTATCAAAAAAATAATTTAGAATATAAGACCAAATACCGCATGTTATTAAGCTTGGTGCTCGTTCTTTTCCTGTTGATTTATTGTCATATTACAATATTCATTTGGAGGTGTATATTGTGTATCCATGAAGCTTGTTTTATTAAATTAGATGAATGTTTTAAACCTATACAAATAAATTTGTTCATCATTTTTACAATTTTATCTGTCTCATTCTAGTTTTTAAAAATATTCTATCATTTAGAATTAATTTGTTTATTCTACTATATCTCATTGTTTTATTATATTGCCTAAAATTATTGGAGAAATCCTTTATTTATTTTATGAACATTTTTGTATCAAGTAAATCAAAAGCCAAACCATAAATGACTAAAAATGGATAATTTTTTATTTGTTGTTGGTTTAGTATATTTAAAAGTCAAAGATCAACAAAATCAAACCAAAAACACATAAAACCAAACAAACCTATGCACACCCCTGTGATTTGAAATCACTATACTGCATCACACAAAGTTGAAATTTTCGTCCCTGCCAGTAACATAAGATTGCAAGAGATGCTACTACAGAAACTAATATACAAATGTATAGCTTCCAAGCTGCAGCGGGGCGAAACTACATCATTCAAGGGTGGTCAGATGAGCACCCTTTGTCGAAAAACTTTTTCGAATATATAAGTTAACTATATATATTTTGATATATATCAATTGTTACACCCTTGATACAATAATCACCCACCTATGTTCTAAAAGTATGAACACCGTTGACGAAAATGTTAGCTCCACCACTGAGCTGCAGCATTGCAAAGGAACACTTTCCGCCTGTGGTTCAAGATTTTCTGGCAACAGAACCTACACTACAGTGACAACTACTTTTACAGCACCATGGAAACAGCAATGAGGAGAAAATCTAGTCCCACTTAGAAGTCAAGCAACATTCACGAGGAAAAAAAAAAAAAGATACCACTTTCAAGTCTTAAAAGAGAATCCATGAAGGGCACACGAAACTGTTTAGCGGTGTCCTATGCAACTTAACAAATAGTTTTCACTTTGCACAGGACCACATCAAATGATATTTTGGCACTCCATGATATTATTAGTTCAAATGCGAGCAGCAAATAACAACATACCAAGTGGAATCCCACAAGTGGGGTCTGGAGAGACTACCTCACAGAGGTAGAGGTTGTTTTCTGTAAACCCTTGTCTCAAAAACCTATAAGCAGAATAAACTAGATATGATAAAAAAAGGAAAAAGGAAAAGAAAAAAGAAAGAACTACTAATAAAGGAAACAGTCCAACTACTAACTTTCATGCAGTCCATAAAACATCATTTGAATAAGTTCAACAAGCCAATTAATCACGAATATGCTTCAATGGCCATCAATTTGAAACCTATAGACTATGTAAGTAATTCGTACTGTCTTTTAACCTTAGTTTCTCATCCTAAATTTATTCTCTCCAGTATGTGCCTAAAGTTTCCAAATTTTGCCATAATCCTTCCATTTCTTGATTCTATAATTGAAGACATCACATTCCATGGGAACTCAATATGTAACTTGACATGCCAAACACGATGCTATTAACAGATATGACATCAGCAAACAACCTCTGATCCCTTCGTGAAAAATTCCACGCTAATTTGCCAACAATCCCATGCCTATCTTCATCCCTCTAACAACATACTAATGTAATTCCACAACCACAAGTGGAGTATGGGGAGGGTGGGGGTGCACACAGCCTTACCCCTATCATGGGAAGGTCTCGGGTTATTTCTGATAGACCCTCAGCACAAGTATAGTATAGCCCCCAAAAAAAATATGTAAAGAAAATACAATAGGAAAGAAGCCATGCTGAAAACAAAGAAGTAGAAAGCAATAGCAATGATAAATAATACGATAATTGAAGCAACAGAAACAACACGTAATTCTAAAATCTTCAGCCCTCTAATACTGATCTGATTCCACTATTCACAATTTGCAGCAACATAAGGAAGCCCCACCAGTTCCTTTGAAGTTGACTAGCTATACAATTATCAAATGCAATTTGTTTAGATTTTAGAATAACTATACATAGAAGTATAACTTGAGGATTAAAATCTAAACCATGTAGAATTTGACACCAAAAGGTTGATACTGATCCATACAAATATATAAAGCCAAGGGTCTCCTGAATACAATGCCGACATCAAGTTTCACAGCATGTACTGCCTTTGTTATTCTATTCATAATGTTGAAGCGCAATTGTCATTAATGTCATTTAAAGCCATATTACTTGATGAAAAAAAATCACCTAAGGCCAGTTTAAGCAGAATTCTCTGATGATCCAACACAACTGGTCAAAAGATCAGATTAAACAGTAGCTAGTTCAACTGTGCTTCTAGTTTCTCTGAGTTAAATTTCACATCTTGGCTCACAATATGGGTTAATTTCCCCAACTCAACAGATACAATACAAATTTTATTTCTATAAGTTATAAGAATTAGAACTACATCAATAAGTGAAACCACATAAGCAGGCATCCTTCATTCATTAACTCACTAATGCATTATCTACCATAAGCAAGAATCAGCAGGATCTAAGAATTACTGAATTAGCTTTCCTGTTTTGTTCTATTGCCACACACAATAAGTTGTGACTATCTAAATGTATAAAACGTATGAGCAGCCCAAAAAGGACACACAATAAACATCTAAGCTCCAGTGCCCTCCACCATGGATTAAAAGACACACTAAACTTCATTCAATAACTCATTAATACATTATCTACCACAAGCAAGAATCAGCAGGATATCAGAATTACTGCAGCTTTTCCTGTTCTGTTCTTTTGCCACACATAATAAGTTGTAACTATCTAAATGTATAACACACTAAAGCAGTCCAAAAAGGAAGCACAATAAAAACTAAGCTCCAACCCCTTTCCGCCACAGATTAAAAGACATACTAAAGCAGTAGCAGTTGTTATCTTACAGATAAATTCAATCATCCAATTGCCTTACACTCTAAGCAGCTGCAATTTGTTAGAAAACGCAACGGCAACCCAATCACATTGTGCAGCAGACCAATGAATTCGATTAATCTCAGCTCCAGCAGAGTACTGTGACACAATCCCCTTAGGCCTTGCAACAGTTGACAACTCCCAGATGAGTGCCTGCCCGTCATCCCCAGCAGAACAAATATGTCTACTGCTCTGTGGAGCCCAAGCAATAGCATTGACACTCGCCTGATGCCCTTCCAACTCTGCCACAGGCATTGCTTGAGACCTAACATCTAAAATCACAACCTTGTTGCTATCCATCAATACGGTAGCCATGTATCTCAAATCTTGCTTGTTCCAAGCCAACCTCAACGGAGTGTTTGGTTCTGGACTCCGATAAATAGCCGCTAAATGTTTCGTATCCCTCAAATCAAAAATCCTGACTGACCCATCAGCAGAAACGGAAGCAAAAACCGCAGCATCACCCCAAGCTATATCGTAAACCTCTTTCTCATGGACTATCAATTCAGATTCAACAGCCCCTTTTTCAACATCCCAGATGGTACAACTAGAGTCTATACTGGACGTACCGATTCTTCTGGGCTCCACCTCATTCCAATCAAAAGATGTCAAAGGGGCAACGTATTCACCAGTTTTGTTCTTACTGAGAGTGAAAGGGGGTTCAATAGACGTATCACTAACTTCCCAAAGGCGGAGGTGGTCCCCCGAAGAGGCAAGAATGTCATTGGGCTTGAGAGAAGCAGAAGGATTAGGATGGAACATGAGCTTTGTAGGCGGATAAGGGAGCTCAAAACAGAGATCCTGAACAGGCTTAAGGGTTAGGGCATCTTCATCGAAAGAGAGAATATCGACATAATTGTTGACCCCTTCGATAAAGCTGCCGACGGCAATTCGAGGATGGTGGTAGGGGACGGAAAAAGTGGAGGAGGAAAAAGCGATGGGGTAGATGGGGTAGGCCGAGTCAAATGTAATG
>DF357960.1:123383-138802 GCA_000787875.1 Solanum virginianum | reverse complement strand
ATGTTGACTTTTGTGTAGTAATTTTCATTTACAAAAATCATGAAGATAAAGTTGGTGCACCTTCAATTGCTTGAAACTATAAATTAAATGTCTCTTTGTCGTAGGCTAATTAATGACTAGCAAGAAAAATAAATTGACATATGAGACCGTATTCCTCTTATGAAGGCTCAAATATTCGTTTACTTCAACAAAAAGTCTGCATTCTGCAAATTTTCCTGCTACTAAAATGAACCATTCAAATTTTGGGTGCTAACTGCTACGCTTTTTCTTTCTTTTTTTTCTTCCTTTTTTTGAAAAAAAAAAGGGGTTTCTTCAATGATGAATCAAAACTAATAAACAAGACTATTTCAAGAAAGGCAAGCACAAGGTTGAAAATGAAGAGATGCAATATCTTAATTAAGTTTCAATGCTAACCATCAGCTACAACACTATGTATTGATACGATTCGCACGTAAAATACCATATTATTTTTGATAATCTATACTTGCGGATAGAACAAATTAAATAATTCGATGAATTAGTCGAAGCCACTGATCAAACAACTTGCATCAAAGTCACTAAACCATTAATGTAATATTAATATTATCTAAGTATCACAAATGATTACTGATTTTTTGAATAAATAAATCACTCAACTTTACCTAAAGATCGTAGAAAATGTTCCAGAAATTTTATCGTATTCCGTGTTTATAACATATTTTTAAGTGATAGAAAATATATTGTAACCACAAATAAAATACAAAGAAACAGTGATAAAAAATATAGGTACAAAATTAATTGCTCCCTTGATTTTTCTTTTCTAAAATTTCTTCGGATGATTTTGATCTCCTTACTCCATATTTTTTATTTCAGTATAAATATCCCTAGAATTTATGAGATATCTAAGATGCTTTTTTCAAGGAAATATAATACTCTTTATATAGTGAGGTAGAATAATTTCAAAAATCTCATAACTGAAATATGACTCATCTTATAGAATTCTACAAAATTTCAATGTCTACGCTCCAATAATCAAGTTTCTCTCGGTGTGTATAGTAATCTTAATTAACCTGTATGTATTTATTTTCCTCTTATATGAGTAGCATTATATGATATATATTTCCTGTCTTAATTATGTCAGATTTCTAATGATTTAGTCATTCTTATGGTGTTTCAAACGTTATCTTCGTTTACTTTTACTTGTTACTATTTCACTTATCGAAATCAAACTATATAAACTTTGACCAACATTTATTTTCATCATATTAATATACAACTCCATATTAATTAACGTATATTGAAAACTCCAGAACGTTTTAGTCTTTGCAAGGATCGAATTAGAAAATGCCCGTAGAAATATATATATCAAAGCTATGACTAAAAGATATTTTTCCATTGAGATAAATGACTTTTTTGATTAAAATAACAGTGGGATATATTTTCAAAAACATGAGTGATATTGTCTTAAATAAATAACAATAATATTACTAGATAAATTCAATGAATCGTGAAGATGGCGGAATTTAACTCAGAACTTTCACGTGGCAAAACATTGAACTAATTTAATTAAACCAACTACCGTTATGTGATGGTCTAAAAATTGTTGGTATGAAGATCTAAGCACTTCCTGTTTCGTTTTTCACATGAATTTGTATTGCAACATTTATTTAAAATTTTTATTAGGAATATAAAAATTTATTGTCGATTGTTTGTCGACTTGAAAATCTCTCTTTCACCTCTCCTCTCTATTACAATTCTGATTGATTTTTTCCTTCGCACAAACTAAGATTTTTCTATCCAAATCCTAGACGGAGGATTTTTCTCATGCACTAAAGTCTTACTTGGCATTGAGAGAGTGGAAATATAAATAACTAAATAAATAAGGAAAATAAGTGAATCATGGGGCGGTGGTTAAAATACTATTTGTTTGAATTTAATGAAAAATCAAAATCTGAATAATTTATATTTTAGTTATTATAAATATTTATTTATTTTAAAATTTAAGCATTTATTTTTGTTGATATTAACATATAAGTCTTGAAATTTTGAATAAAATTTTAATATCATTAGAAAATATTTTTTATAGATAATTTTTGCCATCACATTATTTATAATCATCAATCACATTCACTTGTTATCAAAAACACCACCACTATTGTGATCAAGCATTAGGTATTTCTTCATTTAGCTCTTTCACTTCTACAAGTAAAAATGAAGAAGGAAGAAATACTCAATAACCACTATTATTATTATTGTGTCATTTTATATGTGGTTTTTTTTAGCTTTGGACACTCTCCTTAAATTTTCTACGTACTCACTCTTAAAAAGAAAAAAATTTATTATTTATTTTTAATTAAATAATACTTACCTAATATAATTTACCTAATATAATTTCTTGATTACATGCATAACAATTCACTCATTTGGATCACTTCCGTTTTAGAAGGCAACATCTCCTAAGCTAGACGTAAAATTCGGTTCGGAAGTCTATATGCTAATTGATTGTTTTGTTTTCTCCTATAGCCATATTTACAATGACGGTATGTTTTCTGTTTAGTATGGGGAATTTTTTCTTTTTTTGTTTTTAATATTTGGTTGGATAATTGTTTTCAAAATACTTTTTGCTAAAAAAAGAGGTTTATTAAGAGTAATTAAAATGAAAAAACTGACTTCTAGAAAAAAATAAGTGCTTTATATAAATAACATTCCGTGTTTATCTATTCTCAATCATACAATATTCAATAGGTCAATATCGCAATCACTATTCCCTGGGCCTTGAGTCCCTGACCATCCCAACTGATATGGTTTCAGCCCTTGCGACTAACCTACTTAGACAGTCCAACACTCTTAGACCCAGTCTTTTTTTTCTTCACTTTTGATGATACATGCACGTACAAGAACAAATCTCAACTTTGGATTAAGATCGTGCACAAAGAAACACACAAAACACTTAGCCTATAAAATTTGTCCAAGCCAACACACTGCCCCTGACTGGTCTATCTGTGCCCTTAAATAGGCCACAACACCCAGTCATGTGCCAGTTGGCTGCCAAGTCAGTTAACATCCCCAACTAATTAGCCAATTTTAAATTCAAAATTATAAGCTTATCTAAACTTGCTGACAAATCTCAAACGGCTAGAAACTGCAAAAATCATCAACTGCACACGCATGTGCAAGGCACATGTGAACAACCTTAGATTCTCGCCCTGCCCCACGTGCCTATACCATGCCTAAGCCCTGCATGAGTGCTTCTGCCGCGCCATGGTACATGTCCTACCTTGCACAGTTTGCCATTGTGGTCCGATTTTCTGTGTCATTGCCCTTGCCCAGCATGTAGCCTCAAACTTATTTAGTCACGACTATGAAACATCATAGCCTAGCCTTCCCTTGCCTTAACTTGTCCAATCCTTGTCATGCCTTAGCCATGTCCTGCTTTACATGTCCTAGCCATGCTAATGCCAAGGTGTTCCTTTACCTGAACTTTACCTTTACCAAAGTCATGGGTGTTTGATTAGGTTCATCAAGTAAATCCCTTGCCAAGCCCGACGCACTCGAACCATCAAGCTGAGGGTCTGATAACAGTCATCGTATGCCACCTCCGAGGCACTGCACCTCATCTCCTTTCACCTCTATAAATTAATTTTTTAAGAAAATTACCTATAAAGTTTTTCGAAATAATATGTTTTTTCTTTAACAAATTAGCTTGTTAATGTATCTTGAGTTGCGCTCTTATGGCTAAAACTATGCGTATAAGATTAACTAATACATATTTTAACCTAATCTTTTAATCCAATAATCCAATATAATTTGGTGTAAACCAAATACAAGCAAATTTAGGACTTCTCAAAAAGTAGCTACTATTCTATTTGACCAATACATTTAAGAAGTTTTTTCTCAACATTTTAAAGCAAATTGTGTTTGACAATCTTTCTCAAAAATATCTCAAGAGTGATAAATTACCAAAAAAGAAAAAAAAAAGTATATGGGAAAAAAAGGAAATAAATTTGTATTTATTGTCGGAAGATTATTTCAAAGAGTGGGAAGAGAAATCATGAGGGTTGGTGTGGTCCAGCACCCATCCCTTAAGCTAGAGATTGGGGTTCGATTCTCACCTCTTTAAAAAAAAAAAGTGTGGGAAGAGAAGGAGAAAATATAGCAGAGAGTTTAAAAAACGAACTTTATCAAAATTTATCTATAATACAATGTGAAAAAAATGTAACACAAGACCATAAAATAAATTAGCAGAGGATATAATTTTTTCCGAAAATTGTTATACAACCAAAAATAAAAAATTAATCTAATTCTAGTATATCTATCACCACTTTGCTGTCGCGTCGAAACCAAACAGAATATAAATGGCATTTCTTGAGCTCGACTTTAGTGAGAGGGAATTGGTCTAATCATTACTATCACTCTCTCTTCTTGAGTAGTACTTATCAGTAAATATTCTAAAAAGATATATCGTATCTTTTTATTTTGAAGTTATTTTATTTTTAAATTATAAAATTTATATTAAAAAGGTACATTAAATTTTATGCCTAATAAATACCGCTATGTAAATTGACAGAGTCAATATTACTTGGTCTCAGCTTTTCTTTTGTTCTCTTCTTCTTATTTTCCAAATAGAGGGGTCATTTGAAATAGTGTTGTCGCGGTAGGATTTATGTCAATCATTTTCTGTGCATGTCAATCCAAAAATATGGCGGTGCAGAGTGCCCTGTACAACTCACTCTAGCTTTTTCCTTTCAAATCTTTTAAGAAAATTCAAACTTAAGATGTTAGATCGATTTGATACGGAAAAAAATAAATATGCTGTAATATTTTTATTTAGCGAGTTGAAAAATAAAAATATAAACATATAAATAAGTCAATAAAATATAAACAACAACAATGGGTTACGAGCTTGTTTCGAAAATTAAATAGAAAAAAAATAACAAAAATTATAAGTCTGTCTGAAAAGCCATCTAGTAATTAAAGTTTATATAAGTATTAGGATAGTAATTATCAGTATAGTAATTATACAACCTAGTAATTATGATGAGCTATTTGTTTGCTAAAATATAATTACAAGTGTCTTGTTTGATTGCGTAAGTGTAATTACAAGTTTATAATAAATTTTTAAAATATAAATTTTGTCTAAAATTAAAAATTTATATTATACAAGTAAGAATATTTATAAATAATATTAAATTAAATATGTAAGGTGTGTATTACCTTTTGAAAATATATTAATTAATAAACATATGTTCTTAACTAATATTATCAAAAAAGTTAAATTATATATTTTTAAAATTAGTAAATTTTAATTAAATTAATCATAAAAACTAAAAATATACGACTTATATGAACATCATGAAATACATTTTGACAAAAATATTAATATTATGTATATATTATCATGAAAAAATTATTAAAATGTTTGATAAAAAGATAGTCAATCAAATCTAACTAAAAAATAAATAGCTTGTAATGTGAAATATCAAATCAATATTACTAAAATTATAACATAAGTTCTAAATTCAAAATAAAAAAACTAGAAATAGAAATAAAAGAAAGAAATCTTAATTTAATTACCAGGTGAATTGCAGCGTGTAATTACAACTTACCAATTACACTCATTTACATCTATACTGACCAAATATATGACCAACTAAGCAGGTCAAATAATGTAATTACACCAAATTATACTAAACTTAATAACAGGATGACTTTTCAAATAGAATCTAAAAGTAAAATATATTATAGTTGGTGAGATTTAAATCCAAGACACAGGAGTGCATTTAGCAGTCCTCATACCATCTAGCTATGTTTCATTTCGTTTTAATACAGTATAATATTTTGTTGATGGAGCTCAAGTGAATCCCCTCCTGCCCCTTATATGTTTTACGATGATTTTCTTGCTTATTTTTTGTGTTCGTTTAATAAGCAAATAATATTATGAAATTAGGTACATTGAATATGAAATTAGGTACTTTGAATATGAAATTAATACCTACCTATCTTACCAGACATACCAAATGGTTTTGGACGTGAAATGTTATGAGTCATTGGAGTGCAAATTAGGCATATGCTACCTATTATCCTTTTGGGAAAAAGGAATGGATACAATTCAGCAGCGTGACTAAAGGTTTAGAAAAAATGGTGAACATAGGAGGCAATATCTTTACCTCACACAATAGATATTATTGGCGTATATTTCTATTTTTTCCGAATTATATTTATTGCTAGAAAAATGATTAGTAGGACAGTGAATTTTCATTACGAGAGAAGTATTAAAAACACCCTCAAACTTGTCATGAATTATTAGTTTCATCCCTAAACTGTTGATAGGCTTAAAAACACCCATCAACTTGGCGAACTAAGCTTAGAAACATCCTCGAACTTGGCACGAATTATTAATTTCGTTCCTAAACTATTGATAGTGTTAAAACAACCCCCAACTTCATATTTCTGTAACTTATTAAATTTTGATTTGAAATTTTGTAGAACTTCATTTGCTATCATATTTTTACAATCCCAAAATCTTCTTACGAGATTGTCATCCGACCATGAAATTTTAACGTTGTTGGAAGTCCACATTGACACAAAAAAAATTTTCTTACGAGATTGTCATCCGATCATGAAATTTTAACGTTGCCGGAAGTCCACATTGATACAAAAAAATCATAAACAAAATAGGAAAAGAAAGAAAATCAAGCAATTAAAAATGAGAATGAAAAAAAAAATAGATCTTGCTCTAAGATTGTCATTATGAAGGAAACGTTAAATAAAAAGAAGAAGAGTATTCTAGTAGTTTGGTAATTAAAAGTTGCACGGAAGTTTTCTTTTTTAAAAAAATAAGAGAAAAATTAAGGTTGATGTGGTCTTTTTTTAACTTTTCACGCGTTTTAAATAAATTATACTCACTTGTTATGTCATCTGACATGGGAGGGTGTTTTTAAGCCTATCAATAGTTTAGGGACGAAATTAATAATTTGTGCCAAGTTTGAAAGTGTATTTAAACTTAATTTGCCAAGTTAAGGGGTGTACGAAACTAATAATTCATTACGAAGATATTTTTAATAATTTTTCCTTTTCATTAATTAAATACGGAAAGGTGCTCGTGTCTAAATTGACATCAAGTGTTTTGGATCCACAAAATGAGAGTAACATGTGATGCTGGGTTTGTGTACTGACCCTTCCAGACATCTCAATTTAATAGGTCCGTATTCTTTTCCCCGTTTCAGACGGCCTGGACCCAACTTCTAAGTTGACTGAACACGAATTTATTTTGATTTTATTTTTAAATATATTAAATTAATTTAATAATAATTTCTTTTTAATAAAATTTTATTTTTAACAGTTCAATTTTTTATTTGACAAATAAAAATATGTTCATAGAATAAATACTTATTTGACTTCTTAAATTATTTGATATGATAAAATAATACTGTGACTTCACATAATGGTCACAAAATATCCATCTCATTGACAATATATATATATATATTAAGCTTTAAATTGAACTAATAAGTCAATTTAATTAACAAATATTCATTTATAATATTTTTTTAATATTGTTTCCAATATTTGGAGTAGTATTCATGGTGAAAAGAATTCCTATCCTTTGATCGCTAGCATAACTAACATTTCATTTTTGCTCCTCATGAAAACATAGGGCACCATATTACTAATTATTTACATCATAGTCGGATTTAACATTTAAAATTTATGATAAATTTAAAATTTTCAGTTTTTTAAAATTTAAAATAACTATTAAATATGGGAAATTTATTTGTACTTTATGTAGATTTTAAGTACTGATATTGGAAATCCTTTCTTGAAAATGACTTATAGGGCTCTGCCCTGAAGCATTTAAAACCAATTTAGAAGGCCTGACTTTCCTTTTCGGTACAACTTGTCCTTCCCCATTACTATTTATAACTTGAATAATAGTATTTCTTTGTATCAATTCGTCTCTTAAGTTGATGTTACATTTTAAAAAATAATGTTTTTATTAAAATATTACTCTTCCTGTCCCATATTAAGTGAATTTGTGAGGCAATGCACACATATTAAGAAAAATATTCAAAGACAAATTTTGCACTATACTTTCCACTATTGTTCTTTGTAAAATCATAAATATATAGTGTAATTTATTTCCTTGAAAATATAAAAGTTCAATTAATGCAAGGGCAAATAAGAAAAAAAATTCAAACATTCATCTTGAACTTTGAAAAACTCAACTATTTTGAACCTTGTAAAAAAGCTTCAAAAATCCAATTAATTTGAGACGGATAAAGTATAATTCAATTAGAAATATATTCAAATATTTTTTAATTAGGAGTACTACACAATTTCTTAGCTCCTGCGTGTGGTAACAAAATTTACTAGGTAGGAATACAAGTCAACTGGTAACTAGAACCAAATCCAATAAAACACGGGTTTACTGTGTCTTGAAACAAAAAGAGGAGATTGAAAAGAACAAGATATTATTGTGTCTTTTTGCAACGTATTGTCAATTATTACTGTCGATTAAAGTTAAAATACTTGCACATTCATATTAATTTTCTTATCATAATAACACTCTCATTGGAATACTCAACTTTTGAGTACGTGTAATGTTATGTTGTGTCATATATCATCCATTTAATCCTCATCCAATAAACACGTTTGATACATTAGAAAAACAGGAGCCACAACTGTATCTTGTTATTATCTTTAAAGATTAGGAACAGAGGATGAACATCAACCTGAGAATAGCACGTCATTGACGTATGTAGTGATAGGGAGCAAACAATTAAAGGCTCATGTTGAAAACACGAGTAATATATACTAATAATACTAAGTTGTGATTGTCCTACTTTCTTTTCGAAAAGGTTTATCTCACTATAACTTACTGAAAATTTTGTGTTACAGGATATAATAGTCACTCATTTTCGATAGCAACTCACTTGAAAAATGAATGGTAAGAAAAAAGATTCATACCGAAATAGTTGAAAGTTTTTTAATTTTTTCATTTGAAATAACACACACTAATTTAATCAAAATATCAGAAAAAATAACCATTAAATATTTTTTAATAGAAGATTCAGTGAAAAATCAATAATTTTGTAGTAGTAGATATTTGATACAAAAGAAAATATTTTCATGAAAAATATTTTTTAATATGTATTAAGTAAATAAATAAAATAATAATACTAGTATAACAACACTTGTATATAATCTATCAAAACACTAAAAAAGTGGAAGGGGAAGAGGAGTATGGCCTCAAGGGTGGTGGATGGTCAAAGGATAGGGGTTAGGGGCATTATATTGAGTAGGTAGAGAGCAAATAATAATCCTAAAATGCTAAGTATTATAAAACCTTTTTTTATTTTTATTAAAAAAATTATTTTTCTCATTTTTAAAAATTTATTTATATTAGAAAAAATTAAATTTCATCGAATCAAACATAAAAAGGTGAGAAAATATATTTTTTTTCCATAACAAACATGTTGTCTGTGAAAGAAGACTCTTTCCAAGTCTTGATAAATGCATCCTAATTCCTACCACAAATTTTGGCCTGGTGAATAGAAAGTCACATTCTTGAAGCTCAACCTAGAGTACTTACTTGGCTGTTATGCTCAAGGTGCCTTATATTCACATAAAAACATTGGCTAAGAAGCAAGCAAACAAACACAATAAATACATTTGTATTTGTTTCACTAGTTATTAATGCAGGAAAGACAAGATATATTCCTTAATTAGTCTTATTTATATCAAATGAGAATACATCCTGTGGGGATAGTTGACCTTGTGTCTAGTCTTCTTTTATTTTTATTTTATTTTGAATTGACACGCATGGATGCCCCCAAACTTATTTCCTTAAAAAAATAAATAATTAAGACCTTCAAGCCTATCCGAATTACATGAAAGTTCTCCTTATTTCTTACTATCTCTGTCCCATAATAATGACATCTTTCTATAAATATTTCTCTCATATTATAAGACACTTACCAAATTATGATAAAATTATTTTTTTTCATTTTAATCCACCATTAATTAGTGTATTGATGATTTCTCATTTTTAATGTACATTGATAAAAATGAATGGTAAACTGGTAAAGTCTACTAATGTATTAATGATTTCTTAATAATCATGTTAAATTAAAAGTGCCCTGATAATATGGAATGAAGATAGTAATTCTTTTTATTAATTATTAAAACGTTTAAATTAAAATTGCATATATATTAAGATTTAGATATTTATAGTTAGCCACATATGTAAATATTAAAGTATTATATTAAAATTTAAATGTACAACAAGTAGTTAAGATTATTTATTTATTAATATCAGAAGGTGTAAAATTTATCTAATTTTAAAAATTATTATAAAACTTAATAAAGTATTAAATAATTTAATATTATTTAATGAAATATTCTTAAAAGTCTATATGACAATTGATTATGACTAATGATAATAATTTTGAGTGTAGATGATGTTGGGAAATTGTAAGAGTATCGATAGTAGCTATTGATAATGTTCATAACAGAGGTAGACGAAATTCGATTTTTTTAAAAAAAAAAACATCGATGGAACTAAAAAGTTCAATTTATTCAATTATATATGATGATGATTGTAATTAGTAAATAATAAAAAATAATAATTTATTATTATGACAAATAATGATCTTATGGTGCATATTATGGCTAGTGTATGGTGATTGAACAGAATCAGAGAATTTAGAGAGAGAAATTTCACAGTGGAGAAGAAGAAGATGGGAGAAGAAAATGTATTGTTATTCTTCAACTGTACAGCATACAATGTGTATATACATTAAATGAAGGACTATTCTAACTATTTTGTGCATCGCCACATACAATTCTCACTAATACTCTAACTAACATTTTAACTAATTAACTGCATACTTAACTACTTAACTATTCAACTAATTATATTACTACAATGATAGGCATTAACTTGTAGACTTTCCAATACTCCCCCTCAAGCTGGATGCATTGAATACATTCAACAATCCAAGTTTGCTAAGGAGAAGGTCATGTTGTGTTCTTCCTAGTCCTTTTGTGAGTAAATCTGTTGGCTGATCTTTGCTACTGATATAGGTTGTCTTGATAATGCCTTGTTGTATCTTTTCTCTAATAAAGTGGCAATCAATCTCGATATGCTTTGTGCGCTCATGGAACACTGGGTTAGCAGCTATTTGTAGAGCTGATTTACTGTCACAGTAAATCAGTGTTGGCTCCATCAATGTGATACCTAGCTCCTTAAACAAATTTGCAACCCATACAATTTCTGCTTTCAAAGTAGCAAGACTTCTGTACTCTGCTTCTGCAGAGCTTCTGGAGACTGTGTGTTGTTTCTTGGACATCCAAGATATGGGAAAATCACCAAACTTGAGAATAAAATCAGTAACTAACCTTCTTGTGCTTGGGCATGCAACCCAATCTGCATCACAGTAACCATTAAGCTGAGATTTCTGTCCGGAACTCATGAACAACCCCTTGTTAGGTTCTAGCTTGATATACTTGATAACTCTTAAAGCAGCCTTCCAGTGTGACATCTTTGGCTTCTGCATAAATTGACTCAGCAACTGCACTGCAAATCCTATATCTGGTCTGGTAATTGTAAGGTAAAATAACTTACCCACCAACCTTTGATATCTTGCCATATCTTCATATAGGATGTCTGATTCAAACTCAGGTCTGCAATCAGCTCTGCATCATTCCCTGTGATTAAGAGATCATCAACATACAACAATACTATCACCATTTTACCACCCCTTCTCTTTGTAAACAGGGAATAGTCCAAATGACTTTGTGAATACCTTGAACCTCTGAGTGCATCAGTTAACTTAGCATTCCACTGTCTTGAGGCCTGCTTAAGTCCATATAGAGACTTCACCAGCCTATACACAATGTTCTTATCCTTTTCTACACCATAGAAGCCTTTTGGCAACTTCATGTAGACTTCTTCAAGTAAATCTCCTTGCAGGAAAATATTGAAAACATCCATTTGGAAGATGTCCCAATCTTGAGCAGCAACTATTGCTATGACAACCTTAAATGTGGTCATTTTTACTACTGGAAAGAATATTTCCTGGTAGTCAATGCCCTCCGTTTGACTGTATCATTTGGCCACCAGCCTAGCTTTGAACCTATCAACCTGACCATCTGCCTTATACTTGATCTTGAACACCCATTTGCACCCTACAATGTTCTTCCCCTGAGGTAAATCAACTATTTCCCATGCTTCATTTTATTCCAATGCGTTGGACCTATTGTTGCATGGCATGTACCCATCTTTTATCCTTGATTGCTTCCTCAAAGCTCTTAAGGTGGATAAGAAATCCTAGTAGATTTCCTAACTGAAGCTTCTGTTTCAACTACATCATCGTCAGGTTGAACATTAAACTCCTCATTAGTGATCATTTTCTGTTTTTGTGGAGCATCAGTCATGATCATAGAATCAACTTCTATGTCATCAATTGGAACCAGTACAAGTGATTGTCTATTTACATTATGAATGGACAAATCATCTAATATCACAACCGATTCTGCATGAAACAACGGTTGTTGCTGCTTATTTTGCATCTGAATGAATGGAAAAATATCCTCCTTGAATATAACATCTCTACTAACAATAAACTTCCTATGAGATAAGTTGTACAATAAGTACCCTTTTTGAGTGCATGAGTACCCCATCAACACACAAGCTTCTGCTTTTGGTGAAAACTTGTCCTGTTTCACTATCTTGGTTGCATAATATAGGCAACCAATGGTTCTCAAGTGATCAAGCTTTGGTTTGTGACCATGAAACTGCTCAAATGGAGACTTTCCTTTCAAAACTGAAGTAGGAAGCCTATTGATCAAGTACACAGCAGTCAACACACATTCCCCCCAAAATCTGATGGGAATACTTCCCTAGAACCTAATGGCTCTAGCCACTTCAAGTATGTGTCTGTGCTTTCTCTCAACTACTCTATTTTGCTGTGGAGTATAGGGACAACTACTCTCATGAATGATACCAAGGGCCTTGAACAGACTACAATATTCATTATTGAAGAACTCAGTGCTATTATCACTTCTTATACTTTTAACATTAAGCTTTCACCATTAAATTAAGCTTTCACCATTATTAAGAAGGATTTTAATATTGAAAATACATCACTTTCAACCTTAGCAAATATAACCAACACATCCTTGAATGATCATCAACAATTGTCAAGAAAAATCTGAATCCATTATGAGTAGCAACTTTGTAGGGTCCCCATACATCTAAATGAATCAAATCAAACTTGGTTAATGCCCTAGTCAAGCTTAAAGGAAAAGGCAATCTGATTTGTTTTGCAAGAAGACAAACAGAACACTTATCACAATCATTATTCTTACTAATATGTTTATCTACAAGTGAATGTTGCAATACCTGCCTAGATGGATGACCCAGTCTTTTGTGCCATAACAACTCATACTTGCTGGGACATTGTAATGTAGCAGTTATCACTGCTTGATTCCCCTTTGCTTTATCAAATATAACAACAATATCTTCATCCTGTAATGCAACTGGTAGATAGTATAGGCCATCACTTTCTCTACCAATCCCCTTCACCCTTCCAGTGGAGAGGTCCTGAAGTACAAAAAATTTAGAAAATAAATTAACTGAGCAATGTAATTGCTTGGTCATCTTGGACACTGAAAGTTGATTATGCTTAAAAGCAGGCACAACCAACACAGTGTCTAATATCCTTCTATTAATTGTGTTACAATGACCAGTGTGTGACACCTGAGCTACCTCACCATTAGGTAAATATACCACTTTATTGACACGGCTAGATGCATGAGAGAACCTACTCAATTTGTATGTCATGTGGTATGTAGCACCTAAATCAACTATCCAATTTTTCTTTCCTGATTCTGCCCTAAACTATGTATTACCAGTTTTAACAAATAAGGCAATAATCATACCTGCCATGTTAGCCAAAGTATCTGATACTTATATTGAACTTATGCTCGATTCCTCCCTCTCCAACATATGTAGAATCTTTTTGTATTGACTTGGAGTGAAAGTTGGATGTAGGTGCATGAATGTATCAGATTCCACATTCTTTCCTTTCATCATGACATCAGTGGGTACAAAATCATCTCTCATCTCCACTTCAGCCTTAACAGTAGACAAATGATTCACTGTATTCACTGTCTCTTGGTGTCTACCATGTTGCATTAAGTTTGCTGGTGTTCCAGGCCTCCTCTTAAACTTCCAATCCGGTGGATAACCATTCAACCTATAACATTCCTCCCTCACATGCCCTTGTAGTTTGCAATAGACACAAATCTGATCCCAATTTTTCTTCTTGAACTTCTTAGGAAATTGGCCCTTCCCTGCATACAGAGCAACCTGATCTGCTATGCCATTTGCTATATATAAATTGGCAGTCAATCTTTGACTCTCATCCGCCATAATCATGGCATAGGCCTTTCCAACAGTAGGCAAAGGGTTCATCATCAAAATCTGACTTCTAGCATGAGTGTACACTTCACTCAAGCCTATCAGAAAAGCCCACAATCTCAAGCATGCAATATGATCAATGTAGGTCCTAGACTTATCACAATTACATGATGGTGGGGGAACCTCCGCATCAAATTCGTCCCATAATAGCCTCAGTTTAGAGAAATACGCAGAAATTGATATTGCACCTTGAAGATAAGTTGTACAATAAGTACCCTTTTTGAGTGCATGAGTACCCCATCAACACACAAGCTTCTGCTTTAAACATTGTACCTTGACTAAGCGTGCAGATGTCCCGATGTAATTGATAGCACCTAGATCCGTCTACCTTATCGAATCGCTCCTTTAGGTCATTCCATACCATGGCCGCATCAGTAGCATAAACAACGCTACTGAGAAGTTCTTTGGAGACAGTATTCATTATCCAAGCGAGAACAAATGCGTTGCATTTTTCCCACTCTACCTCCATCTCTCCTTTGTAATCCCCCTTTCTGCATGTTCTGAGCACAAAACCTAATTTGCTTTTAGCTCGAAGATTAATCAACATTGGCATACTCCATAGCGCATAGTTCTCAGTCCCTGTAAGTTAAACTCCAATGAGAATGGATCCTAGAGTGTTGGAATTGTGTAGGTAGAGAGGGTGATTCCGCCGTCTCGCTATGTGATCTAGGGTTTTGACATACTCCGCTACTCCGGTCGTCGCATTTGTAGTCGAATCTGCCATCATCGCTGCCATCAGAGTCGATCAACCTCTATGAGCACTCGATCAACTTGAACCGGTCGTTCGATCAATTGAGCTGAGGATAATCGGATTCCCCTTACTCCTGCTCTGTAGACTTTCTAATAGTGATAGTTGATAATGATAAACAATGACAATGACAATGACAATTATAATAGTAGGTGATGAAAGTAATGGCGAACTAATAATACAATTGGTGAACTGCGATCTTTAGAA
>DF357960.1:109582-123343 GCA_000787875.1 Solanum virginianum | reverse complement strand
ATCTTGTAAGCATTTTATTGCGATCTTTAGAAAAATCTGAATAGATGTGTATAACAATATTAATACTTTGTAACTAATCTTAATTATTTAAATCTGTTCAAACTTAATAAATAGTTGTAACATAAAAAAATAGTTAATGTTTATTTGGAAATTCACCTGATAATTGAAACTAATGTAATTACAGTAATTACTAGCTTAGTAATTACAAAACTTAATAACTAGAATGACATGTTTATTTGTCACAATATATTTATAGTGTAATTCAAATGTATTATTTAGTTGCACTGGTGCAATTTAAAGTTATATTTAATTTTTAAAATATAAATTATTTATCTAAAATTAAATATTTATATGAGACAAATAAGGCCTTTATAAATGATATTAGATTAATATTTAAGATTTAGATAATCTTTAAAATATATTAATTAATAAATATATATATTCTTAACTGATTTCTTATAGTTAATTGACTTATATTTATTAAATTAATATATTTAATTAAATTAATCATAAAAGATAAAAGTACAAAATTTTAATGAGCATCATAAAATGCATGTTTTATAAAATATTCCTGTAAAAATAGAAATATAAAGATTATTTTAAAAAAAAAAAATCATGTAACTACATGGTGTGTTCTAATACAAAATTCCTTAACATTTATTAAAAATTGAAAAGTATAAATGCACCCCTTTAATTACACCTAATTAAGAGACAAGATAAATTTTTACCAAAAAAAAAAAAGGAGACAAGATAAATATTCCAAAGAGGAAATTAAATTATAGCAATAAAGTTTTATTCCCTTCATGGCTCCTCTTGCTTATCTTTCTCCATACATCCGGAATCACCATTTTACTTTAAATGCCTTTTATTTGTATTCCATTCACTTTTATTTTTTCCAAAAAAAAAATGCTTGCACAAAAATGATACTCATTTCTGGCATCATCGACTGCTCAAGACTTTTGATGAATTGAGTCAAATTTGAGCAGGTTATAACAGGTTAAAATAACAAATAGGTGAAGACTCAATCCGATTCAATCTGACCCAATTCAAATTTGCTTTGGTCGAAATGAGTTGGGCCAAAATGAATTGAGTAACGAGTTATAGGGTAGGTCAAGACCCAACCCGACTCAACTTTAATTAATTTTTATTATTTTGCTTATTCTTTTTCAATTTTGTACTACTTAACTCTTAATCTAATTTTAAATAGGTTGAAATAATAAATAATCCACCCAAATTTCAACGAGTTGGGTTAATTTTGCCACCCCTAAATTAATATATCTTGTGCAACAAATATATTATTCTATAATCACATCTTTAATTTCCATGTTGAAAACCATCGCGAATGCATTAAACTTCTGCAGAAGAAAAACAAGAATCGAATGGAGAATCTTTCAATATCAGAACTTTACAATGGTGTTTCTTGATTACAAGAGCAAGAAGCAGGTGGTTTTCATTTTGAACAATTGTCTTATGAAATATTGTCACAATACCGACTTACAGTGATTGGCATCCACGTTGATTCTCTGATTAAGTCATAATATTATTGAGTTTAAAATGTGTGATTGACAAATGAAGAGTTATAATTTTTCTAGAAAAGATTATGACCTTCCCAAGTGGTTGTGACCTTTCCAATAAGATATAAAAAACACCTTTTGTTTTCTATATATACAGAATTTTCATATCATTTCAAAATGAGTTCTTTTTCTGACTTCTTCTTTTACACAAATAATTTTAGTGTGCTTTACAACTATTGAGTGGTTCACTGACATCGTGATTTTAGGTATCGATATATCGGTGAGTAAAATTATTCTATCCTGAGAAGATATATTCCATTAACCTCGGATACTGAGAGGAATAATTTTCTTAAGGGCACACTGTCTATTTAATGGGTTCGATTTTCTTATTGTTAATTTTATATTTTGATTTTCTTTACAATTTTTTTTTCATTATTAGTTTTAGTTTCTGATTTTAAAAATTTGATTAGAATCTTAGCGGTTATTATTTTCACAAAATTTTGTTTTACAATTTTTTTCTACAAAAAGTTTGTTTACTACAAAAAAATTTTTATCAGTAAAAATTTTTATTCTAAATATTTTAATAATATATATTGAACAACAAATATTACGCTTATATGAATCTCTTGGTTAAAAAGGAAAAGTCTTCCAAAGCAAATCATGGCATTGGTAATTTCAGGATTTAGTTCATTTTTGTAATTTTCTAATTTGGCCAATGAAATTTTTTTTTCCCCTGTTGACGTTTTGGTAGTTAAGGTCCTCAATCCTATGCCAGTTTACATGACCGTTCTCTATCATTTTAGCAGTTTATTACATATAAATTGATATATGTTCTGACATAATTAATTGTCAGTTTTAAGGTTTTTGCTTTAAATCACATCTTTAAAAGCTAACTTAATGAGAAAAATATTATTCAAGTCTTAAAAGAAAATTAGGAATTTCGTTTCAATACAATGTAAAGTTCTTTCAATGAACCTCATTCTCCACATGCTCGAATTTGGGTGTTTTTTCTTCAAATTTTAAATGGCCGATTCGATGTGTGATATACAAGAACTAGGAATAATATTCACCTGTCTACCAGCTTTCCCTCCCTATGTACAGTCCAGCAGTATCACATCGAGTTCACTAGACTTGACTTTTATACCATGTAAATAAATGAATATTAAGTCTAATTCAATCCTAAACGTCATTTGGTTGGGAACAAGTTATTTTGGTGTAATTAATTTTAGGATAAGTTATCCCAATATGTATATGGAATAACTTATTCCATCATTAAAGCGAAAATGAGAACTACGTAACACCTCCAACCAGATACAGAATAGAATAATTATATATTTTATTATGAGATTATTATACTTTATATCTAACGCCAAACGAGTCCTTAAAATTACTTCACGAAGAAAAAATTGTTTAAGCCAATATAAAAAAACCATCCATCTTTTTTTTAATCTAATGCAAAACAGTTCAACAAATAATTTAATTTAATAGGACGATTAATAATAAATAATTAATTGAAGTAAGTCTTGCTTTGATATTACGTAAAGAAATGAATTCAATCATGGGAGAAGTAAATCTCTTCACGTATTGGCCATATATTGTATGGACTAATCCTATTTTTATGTGGAGAGTATATATCTATTAAAATCTAACAAAATTCCTGTAATTGTGTATTATCCGCGTAATTTGCATTAATTAGCTTTTTATTTATTTATTTATTCATTTACTTTATCACTTTTTGCCGAACATAGTTTTTCTGGAAAGATATTTTGCATCCCTCATTGACGTCGGCATATGGCACGAGTCATTGTTACCGACTAAATTATAAATTAATTAATTTAGTAAAGTATTAGTTAAAAATTATTTTCATTTAAAAGCATCTAAATAAATCAATTCAAATAGCTACCAAGTCTTATTTCAAAAGTATTTTGATTTAAAATTTAGCTTTTAAGCAAGAAAAATCTGATTTACGTAGTGGTTAAAACTTAAAAGTACTAGGAATCTTATTACCACGGCCAGATCTTCAAATTAATAATATTAGTTGTCTGCGCTTCTTAATTTGTTTGTATTTTTTTTTTTTTGCTCTAATATAGAATCTAAAAAAGTGAATTTTAAATTTTATGCTATTGACTAAGAATATATATAAGGTATCAAAATACCATATCACATAATAAACAGTAATAAAGTTGTTGCTTAAACAAAGGTAATTTTGTTTTTCAACATAATATACTTTTCTATTGGTCAATTTGATTAAATTTTCAAAGATAGATTAAAGTAATTAAATTTAATATTTAAAATCTAAAAATTTGAATAATTGAAAATTATATAAAAAATGTTATAATTTGTAATATTTCTCATTTACTATGATGAAGATTAAAGTTTATATAATTTGATTTGATAAACAAAATAATAACAAGTAAACGAACATTAAATATAGGAAGACTGAGCTGGCACATGGGGGGAGCTAACCCCGGAGTCGTGTCTATATAAGTAGAAGTTTCCCAGAAGAGTAAGATCAGAATATTGTGAAGAAATCTTTATTCATTTATAAATCACAAATTTTTAGTCCTTATTTTTCCCCAAATTAAATTTATATTTATATGCTGCGCCATAGATTCCATGGAAACCAAAGTTATTTCCAGCGGAATCCATCACTCCACTCTCCCTCAAAGTTATATCCGACCCGTATCCGATAGGCCACGCCTATCCGAAGTAACCGATTGCGAAAATGTTCCGGTAATTGATTTGGGCTGCGGAGACCGGACTCAAATAATCCGTCAAATTGGCGAAGCCTGTCGAATTTACGGTTTCTTTCAGGTTCTTATCGTTAAACTTACTAATTATTTTTCGATAATTAATGAATAAATTTATTGAGTTTATATGGTCATGTATTTTTAGGTAATTAATCATGGTGTACCGAAGAAAATTGTAGAGGAAATGCTAGAGGTAGGTAGGGAATTTTTCAATTTACCAGTAGAAGAGAAGCTAAAATTATATTCAGATGACCCTTCGAAGACCATGAGATTATCTACTAGTTTTAATGTTAAAAAAGAGACGGTTCACAATTGGAGAGATTATCTCAGACTTCATTGTTATCCTTTGGAGAAATATGCACCTGAGTGGCCTTCTAATCCCTCGTCTTTCAGGTAAACACTCCATTAAATTAACTTTTTCTTGTGTTAATTAGTTTGATTATGTTAATCTATATATTACATTGCTATCTGAGTCATTAGTTTTATCCGTAAATAAGTCAACCACGAACCACTTTCTTTGTATGGTAATGCATGGGAGTAAGCCTCAAATTAACGCTATGTGTCCGCTTGTTACGTATTTAAGTTGTTTACATGTGTAGTTAAAAGATAAAAATTTTAATATTTAAAGAGTATATTCTTTCTATACATGTGTCAGATACACACGTCAGATGTGTATTTAAGTTGTTTACATGTGTAGTTGAAAAAATATAATTTTCAATATTTAAAGAGTATATTCTTTCTGTACGTGTGTCAGATACATATCAGGTGTTTTTTTAGTGTGACAGAATATAAAATTTATTTTTAAAAAAAAATCAATGTCTCTAAACAAAACTTCACTATAAAAGTATTAATATTTTATAAATAATATTTATTAAGTTGATAGGGGAGACTACTAATAAATTAATTCACCCCTAAAAAGGGTCAAATCATTCAAAAAATTAAAATAAAAAAGAAAGATGATTTTCCGACAAAAACCACTTTCACCTCTCAATAATGCACATATTGGTCTTTTTGATTATTTTAGAATGCATATTGTCTATAAATTATCGTAATTAATTTTAATTTCCTTTTTTCATATTTCAATGAGGTTGTTTAAGAGGTATTTGGTTGGATTTTGGTCACCTATATTTCCTTCTAGTAAGTTCAAATATCGAACCACAATTGAAAATGCTCATTGATTTTTTTTTTCCAAAAATGTAACCTTGACCTAGTCAATAATTTTGTTGCTACGCCTCAACTTTCGATAACAAGAAGTATAATAGCCACATAAATTAGAGTAACCATTGTTTTACCATACGAAAAAAATGAAAATCGAAATGAGTAGAATTTTGAAAGGACAAAAAAGTAAATGCATGTCAGATGACAGAAATAAGCATGTGAGGCCACGTTTGACTATTTCAAGAGGTAGTCGTAACCATTATAAAAAGACGAGTCCCTTGGTCCCAATATATGTGAATAATTTTGATTTGATTTGATATGAAATTTTAAAAAATAATAATTAAAATTTGTGTTCTAAATCAAGTTGTAAAAATTTATTGTGAATAAAAATTATTTTATTAAAGATAAAATTGATATTTTAAAATTGAATTATTACAAAGTGTAGAAATATATCATTAATTTTTAGAGCTATTAAGAAGAAAAGTATAACGTATAAATTGAATCACTTGACATATCGATTTTCTATTTTTGAATGTACATGTTACATGCTTAAACTTATAAAAAATTAAATAAATAAATATATGTATTTTATATTATAATTCACATGAGATACATCATCTTACATGGCAAATAATTTATCATTTTCTCTGTTCTATTTTAATTATCATAATTTTTATTTTTATAATCAAATTATGTAGATTTTGTCTAGTATTTTAAGATATTTTTTAAAAATTATATATATTAATATGAAAAAAGATGCCATAAATAATCTTAGACAAATTTACATTAAAAATTGAAGAATTTATAGAGATATGAGTTAAAATTAAATTAAGGCTAGAAAGTCCATCGACTTGCCTCAAAGAAGCAGCCACAAGTCTTATTAATTAATGATTACGTCATGGCTAACACAATTGGTGACGTTATCATTGTGTGTATATTTGTCCAGTAATGGACACGTAAGAAATGATAGCGTCACCCTGTTAATGACGTCAATATGGGGACGTAAGCAGTGAAAAGTGACAAGTGATAGGTCATGGGTTGCCGTCGCCTTTAAGATAGAGAAGATTCTAGGGAGTACTTTGTTTTCACATTAATACAGCAAAAAGTACTATTGTTAAATATTTTGCCCTTTGCCTTTTACTTGTTTTATATATAATATATTATATTATAAATAAAAATATAAATTTTTGATTTGTCAGTTTTAGAATCTGTTTGGACATATGAGCAAAAATTACGATATAAATTATTTAGGATAAAATAATTTTTTTAGATAAATTTTCAATTTATGTGTGTGTGATTCTTGCATATGGTTCATGCTGATCTTTTTTGTATCGTTTTAACTTATTAAATGTCCCTAGAGAGAATTTTCCTAGTCATATAGTTTGAATTTTTAAATTGTATTTTTATTTATAAATATAAAAACCCTATAAATTTTGAAAACTATCAAAGAATTGCCTTAATATTTTTATTTATATTATTTTACTACATAATTAAAAGTTCATAACAAAGTATATAATACACAATCACAAATTTATTTATTTTTTATTTTTTTTATAGAACTTTAATTCAGTAAAAAAATATAATTAAACTTCAGTTGTAGTATTCTTTAATAAAATTGAACATAGTCAATATCAGTAATTATTGTTATCACCATGATTTCGTGAATCTTTCATTATTTTTTTGATATTCTCGGAAAAATTATGTACATATATAATAGTGACATTCTCTTTTATAAAATATTAACTTATATATCAATTGTTATATTTAAAAAATAGAAAATTATGATACTAAAATTTTAAATTAAATATATAATTTTAAACCATAAAATAAAATGGCTCGTCTAGCCTACTAATTTAGCAGGCAATGCATAATGTAGTAGGTGTAAAATATGTGGCGCCGAACAAGGACAAACAACATGAGGTAAACAATATAGATAGATATAAGGTGTAAAATATGTATTGTTTTGTGTACCCATAAGAAGCTGTCTCATCCCATGAATTTCCCAGTTTGTATCTCCAGAAAGTAACAGTATCCTTCCATAATCTCGAAAGGTAATTCAATTGCCCTCTTAGTCAAGGATTATTATAACCATAACAACAATGTTTTTATGGTTTTTTAATAAAAGATCTTCATTTTTTTTCATATATCTTTGTCAATCTCAAGTTCCTATAAACAATTACACAAAAATAATTCTATTTTCATGACACAGTAAAATTTCACTAATGAAAAAGAAAAATAAGTAAAAAAAGAGTTAATGAGGGTTGGTGAACAATGAGTATCTAAAGCATTAAGCTAATGTGAACTATGCCGATCTTGTTGAATTTCCAGGCTAGAAACGCGTTTTCCAGGACAAATTTTCCAAATGAAAGAGACTTGCAACTAAATTTAACGGCATAATAGTGTGTGCTTTGGTTCAATCATGGGGCATTTAATTTAATTAATTGGAAGCCAACGCAACACCACGTAGTATTTGCTCATTTATTTATGAATGCTACAATGCGGCTGATTTCACGCGTTAATTCAATTATTGGATCTCTGCTGAGCTTCAACATTTGACTGTTGCACCCCCTACAGACACATAGATCTTTGTTCGATACATGGGATGAGATAATTAATTTCGCAATTTGAAGACAAATATCACACATTTAACCAGGAAACGTTTTGAAAAAGGTCAAATTACAATGAACTTGTAACTATTATAGAGAATCAATAGTCATTGTTCGGATTGACAGGGAAATGGTGAGCAGATACTGCACAGAAGTTCGACAACTCGGATTCCGATTGCAGGAAGCGATAGCAGAGAGCCTGGGGTTGGAGAAAGATTGCATAAAAGATATATTAGGGGAACAAGGCCAACATATGGCAATCAATTTTTATCCACCATGTCCACAACCAGAACTCACTTATGGCCTTCCGGCTCATACTGATCCAAATTCACTTACAATTCTTCTTCAAGATTTGCAAGTAGCTGGTCTTCAAGTTCTTAAAGATGGCAAATGGTTGGGTATCAAACCTCAACCACATGCCTTTGTCATTAATATTGGTGATCAATTGCAGGTAAACCACGACCCACTTGTTGTCTTAAACTTGTCATATTACGATTAGTCTCCGTGAAATCCTAACTAAAATATGACTCATTTTGTAGAATTGTACAATATTTTGATGTCTACACCAGAATCAATTAGATTTAAATCTAATACCAAATCAATGGTCATTATGCAGGCAGTGAGTAACGGCAAGTACAAAAGCATATGGCATCGAGCTATTGTGAATTCAGACAAAGCCAGGATGTCAGTTGCTTCGTTCCTTTGCCCGTGCAATAGCGCGAAAATCAGTGCTCCAAAACTCCTCACAGAAGATGGATCTCCAGCCATTTATAAGGACTTCACCTATGCTGAGTATTACGAGAAGTTCTGGAGCAGGAATTTGGACCAGGAACATTGTTTGGAACTTTTCAAGAATTAAATTGGAAGCTACGTTTGGTCATTGGATGAGGTGAGATTTTCAGGGATTAAGTTTAGTACTAAGTTTATATTTTGTTTGGTTGAAGGTGAGATAAAATTTATACTTTCAACCAAACATAATATAAATTTAATCTCAAACTTAATCCTGAATATCTCACCTATTTTGATCCAAGTAGACATATCTTAATAAATTAGTCCTACTGTTACATCTTAGTCAACAAACCAAACGTCCCCTTAATAAGTAGTACTGAGTACTTATTTTAAAACCCCCATTTTCATTAGTCTTTTTGCAGAGTTGCCAGCACTTTCAAACACCTTTTTGTTGTAGTTCGAGCAATACTTATGGAGTTAAATTAGGACGAAAAAGAAAAATGAAGACACATTGCCGAATGTTCTATTTGTTTTGCAAGTTATTGTCAAGTAGTATTAACAATTAATAAGTAGTACATTTAAGCTCTATTTTATTTGCTTCACTGATTTTACATCTGTCGAATTTGTGTGAACTATTAAAGACTATGATAATAAATATTCAAGATGTTGATGTTACAGATTCCATACTTTGCGTATTTATATGTTAAACATGAGCCAGGTGAATTCGTGATCTCTTGAAAACTAGGGTTCAATAATTTTCACTTAATATTTTTTTCTTTTCTTTTTTCTTATTAGTATACTTATATTCTAGAAATTCTAGATCCCGCTATAAACAATGTCGTCGCCAGAAAATAACTTGACACGACAAAGCCATAAAGAATGCTATTCCAGTATTTTGTTGTTAAAAGGCCATATTATCAAAAACACCAAATTAACAAAACAATTGGCAAAGCAACAAGTACATATGCCAAATGAGCAAGTTGGACCATCTGGTGAACGACTGCAAAGCCCATGCATCTTTTAAGTAAAGCCCAAAAGAAAACTATGAGAAGAAATTAAAAGAAGAGGTCATTTTGTAAGTGTATAAAAATAATTATAAAATAGGTCAATATAATTCAGTGTTTTTGTTTAATACAAAATCAAATCACATATTATCACTCTCTACGACTTGAAAAACCTCATTACACCAAACTCAGAAATGGTAATCATTTGAGCTAATAAAATTTCCCTATTGATGTATTTGACTAAATTTTTAGAAGAAATAAAAAATTTTGACCAGTATTTTTTGCGCAATTCTGTTTTTCCATAAAAATTAATAAATATAATGGTAACTTTACTATATCATCCCTATTAATTATAAGTCGTTTAAATATTAAAAAATAAATAATATTTAATAATAGGTATAAAATGACAAATTATCTCTGTGATTTCAAGCTTGACAAGTAAAGTTAGATATTTATTTTTGATATATTGGACAAGTGGACGAAGGAACATTCTTAAACAGACTAACAAGATGACAAACCAAAAGTTCTTTTATTCAGCCTTCGAACTCTCGTGTATAGATTTGACTTTACTGAGAGCATTTTATCCCAATGCAGAGTTTTTCAGTACAAATCTAAATTTAATCGAACTAATAAGATGACAAACCAAAGAAGGAAAAATCTTTTCAAATTGATTAATTAAAATGTAAAATCTTTTCAAATTGATTAGTTAAATGTAAACTAACTCAACAAGATTGGTTGAGCCCAAATCACCATACAAGGGAAGAACAATATTTGATCATACAAACGGAGATTTAAAAGCTGGAAAAATCCGTGAATAAATGTTTGTGTAAATCATAGTTGGACAGGAATTTGCTTGAATGAAGATTAGGGGTGTGTTTGGTGTGGTTTTTATTTTTTTTTATATTTAGTTGCTCAAAATATTTGTAAAATATTTTTTCAGAAAATTAAGTTTCTTAAAAATAAGAAAATAACTTAATACAAGTAGAAAAAATAAGTTGCATAAATGCCATTTCAAGTGTACTGTTTTCTCCACATCCATCCATTCTCCCCTTCGACCATCCACCTCTTGCCACCTTCACCTTCACCTCCGTATCCCCAATCTCCATTACATTCCGCCTCTATAATGTTTTGTTAGATGATATGTAAATATTCTTAAAATAATATTTTTTTACTTATCAATACTAAAAATACATAAAAAAAAAATTCACTTATTTTGTCAGAAGATATTTTCTAGGAAATCATTCCTTCGTACCAGACACACCCAGGTGTACTATATTCCCTATTATCATTCATCACTATTAAAATATAATATAGTATATTTCCCCAGACCCCATTACTTCTTGTTCTTTCCCAGTGGCACTTGTTTTCTACTTTATTATTGTGGTGAGCCTGAGCCTTGCTACAACTTTGTTCTGATCTAATTTATATTTGACAATCAGATCATATAAGATACACCCTTTCATTCGGCGGCAAAGTTAGCATTTTCATCAACAGTATAAATATTTTTAAAATATGGATGAATAATTTTTGTATCAAGAGTGTTCAACTGTTGATATATATATCTCAAAATATCTATATTTAACTTATATATTCGAAAAAAATTTTCAACAAAGGATATTATCTGACCATTCTTGGATAAATGTAGTTCCGCCCTGCTTTCATTTCCCCACTCTCTACATATCTATTACACGTTGTGGCAATTTCTTATATTTTTATTATTATTGACAAACTGAAACGTCTTACTACCTAAAGAAAATAAAAGACTTACATTCAAATTCCTTCAACACGTTCTTAGTAAAAATATATGAAAAAATATGTCATATGATCATAAATGCAACAACCCATCTTGAGAGGAGATGTCCACATCGATAAAATACAGAGTATATAAAGTAATAGACTGCTCTATATAATCCGTGATGGGCTAGACCCAAGAGGGGACAAATACTTCACAGCATTGAATCAGGTCGTTACAGATGATACGCTGAATCTATAAAGGGGATATATATAACATATAATTAAAATTATCATTCCTTCAACACACGTGTATTACAGAAATACATAAAAGTCCAAAATCCAGCAAAAAAAAACCTTTAGGTTAAACACATTTGCAATTATTTAATATTTCCTTTTCTTTTTCCCGTTTGGAACATCAATCTCTTCAAATTTTCTTTTATTTTGCTTACTACATCGTATATCAAGCCACTCAGAAAAAAGTAAAATCCCAATTAAAAACTGAACAGTATATATGGTATTTATTGTTTTGAAATCCTCCAAAGGAATTGAATGAATCACTTGTGGAATTCCACGACCCAAGTGTTGTAAGCACAACAAGCCTTACGGAATCCATTAAATCCAGCGCCCTTAGCCAAAGCCTCAAATTCTTTCTCCGTCCTTTCTTTGCCTCCTGGATTATGCGCTAACATTATTACATCCACTTGCACTGTATTCTTAGTGGAAGCTGACGTATCTGGAAACTCTGGAAGTAGGCACTCTGCAATTATCACTTTCCCATTTGCAGGAAGTGCTTCATAGCAATTCTTCAAAAACTTTAAGCAATGATCGTCGCTCCAATCATGACAAATCCACTGCACACATATATATTCAATACTTTGCTAAATACTACTTAATAACTTTATTATTATTGTAATATTTCATTGTTCCCTAACAATAGTATCCCAATGAGAAACTAATAATCTATAGAGACGACATGTTATAATAAGTTAAACTATAGTAATAGTATAATATAAAAGGTCAATTAGCTGTCGGTGTTTATAAAGTAAAATTTATATCGATTAGCCTGATAGACATCCCTACTTGTTTGATTTTGACATTCCACCTCTCTTACTCTACTTGTCAAGATATGAAAACCAAATAGTTAAAACATATCTGTCACATTGTATATATATGGGATAGTGGAGTAGTTGGGCATTACCTTCATGAAAATGGCATCCGCTTTCGGCACACTAACAAACATGTCACCACCAACGTGTTCGACGCCTAAATTAAATTTAGGAAAGTGATAAGTACGCAATACAAATTAGAACAAGAACATTAATGTCGTCGTCAATGGTAAGTGGAGGAAAAGACAACGTTTTTGGAATGATACTTGACTATTTTGAATTAATTATCTATTAGTTACCAGGGTAAGCTGGAGCATCTGCAATGACATGAGGCAAATCAAAGTTAATGCCCTTAATGGAGGGATACTTTGAGACAATCATGCTGACAGTAGCCCCAATTCCACCACCAACATCAACAATGGAATTGAGTCCTTCAAATCCCTTATATTCTTCGAGAATCTTCTTTATGGACAGGGTAGTGTGATCAGACATTCCACGGTTGAAAACTTTGTTGAATCTTGGATCTGTTCCATGGTACTCGAATGCTGTCATTCCATACGCCTTGTTGAATGGGATTCCACCATCAACTACTGCATCTTTTAAGTGGTACCTGCAATAGGCCAAAAAAACCAATTCAAATACTAATGATTAATCAATTGCAATGGCTTCTTTATTTCTTCATGTTCAAAAAATAAGATTGTTTAGATCCGCCGGGACCCAATCTAGACCAAATAAAAAAATTTCATACTCAAAGTTTGAGTTTAGGACTTAGTTTATGGTAATCAATAATTGTTTCCATTACATCAAAACCTTCAAGTAAAAGAATGTTCTACTGTAGCTATTTTTAAACAGTTCCGTGTTTCCATATGATTTCTTTTTTCTATCATTGGTGACCCACCCTATCACAAGTGTAACTAAATTCATTGAAACTTGTTAACACGATACCTTCTAATCAATTGTCTGTCATTTTTTTAATGGGTAGAATAGAATCAATCTGTTGAATTACACGCCAAGTTCCACTACGGGGTGTTTAAATTCGTTTCTTTTTTTCTGGTTGGCTAGTAAATGTAGCATAACCAGAAAGAAAAGCACAAGAAAGAGAAAGTGATATATAGTTTGTACTAAGTACCTCTTCGTTTCAATTTCGATTTTAACTCGGA
>DF357960.1:79792-89915 GCA_000787875.1 Solanum virginianum | reverse complement strand
GTGAGCAGAGTTTGATCGGATGTAAACAAACCCCTATGGGCCAGAATATCGGTGTAGTAACCTACATCAGTGATAGCTGGGCTTGCAGGGTTCATTGGCACCACCAAACTTTCATCCGTGCTGCCTTGTGGACATTGCTGTTTCAACTGGGCTGCATAGGAAGGATCAAGACCGGGATCCTGGCTTGTTGTTGAGTTGAAGCTGTATAATCTGTTACTGAAGGGCAGACAATGAGATCGACCAATGGTGTGTGCTCCTAGACATCAAAATCAAAGATTCAGGACACTGTCAGTGCATAGAACTTAAAAACGAAGTGGTACTCGTCTGGTTACCAGAGAGTGTAACCATTTCTTCTTGGGTGAGTCCCATATTTTTGAAGTTTTGGGTGAGCTGATCAACGTTGAATGCAGGAGAGGGCAAATTTCTTGTCTCAGAAATTAATGAAATTCTGCCATCTCTTCTACCAGCTGGAACCTCATAGCCAAGTCCACCAGTCTAGAATAATTTCAAGTTTGCGAGTAAGTAGGTGAAATCCCATAAGTGGGCGACCTTACCTCACCTTATGAAGGTAGAGAGACTAGTACCTTATAAATCTTAATTTGCATGACTAACTGTAATATACTTACTATCTCTACGCTATCCCTTGCTGCAAAAGCGACTATATCAGCACAAGAAACAACTCCTTGACAAACAGCTTCCAACCTGGCCTTTGCCCCGTCAATGACTTCGAAACCTCGAAGACTCGGTTTATTTGCTGGTGAGTCCTTCTCTGCTGTGTTCGTTGGAGTCGAGTCGATCAACACTGATCCATCACAACCCTATCCATAATGCCAGAATCAAAATATCATCAACCTACAGAGGCAGTAGTAATTTTCTGGAATGACAATGTTTTAGTCATCATTCATAATAAAACGAGGTTACTCATTACAACAGATAAAATGTTACGACTTACTCTAACGAAGCAATCATGGAAATGCAAGCGAACAAGGCCAGCAGCCACTCCCTTATCTTTAAAGAAGGCCTTTGTTACCTCTTGTCCCACTATGAACTCAGCCATACTACATGAATTCTCATAAAATCCCACTTGAAGCTGTGCTTCTAACATCATACACTCGCATAAAACCCACATTATAAGTGCACTCATCAACATTCTTGTACTCATTTTCCTTTAATTTTTCTTGGTAAGCTTGAGTAGCTTCATTTCACTAATAATCCATGTCAATATATATAGGTCCAGCCGGTGGATATCAAGGGACCCAATGTTAACTTGTCTTGATACAATTACTAATCTCGCTGGTGAATCTATAATATTTTAGTGCACGTTGAGAAGATAGTAAGCTGTAAAATTCTAATTTCTCCTCCCATATTTACTTATTCATATTCAAATTGATACATTTCTTAAAAAATATTTTTTTCTATTTATTTTTACTTGTCCAGTGTTAACTTGATATACTCAAAAATAATAAATAAGATGACTAATTTACTATATCACCTTTTGAATATAATAAAAATTCAATCCTTTGGGAAATGCATCGATAAATATTGTAAAATTAGGAACTAAGTGACAAATCATCTCATGTTTTTCTAAACTGGACAAATATCAACAAACATCTATTTTTAGCAATGGACAAATAAAATTGGACGTAGGGAGTAGTTAATAAGATGATAAGTTTACTACTTCATATCAATTTTTGAATATAATAATAAATTTAATATTTTAAAAAAGAATTATAGTTTATTACGAGTAAAAATCGACGGACGGAATATATACGTGAGCAAGGATGCTCCAATATTTTGGAAGGTTAAGGACAACTGGAGTTGGTCAGTGATTGACTATAATTGCACGTAAATACATTTTATTATCTTTCTTTTGGGTTTATGTAAATAAGCTTGACTCATCCAATCCATTTTGTTGACTTCTTTTGCATGAAAATACAAAGTGTAGTGGTTAGGCATTGATTAACTCTAAATTTCTGCTAATTATAGTAGATTACGCTTGCAAGTGGGTCTTTTTCTTTTCTTTTAGTTCTTAATTAATTTCTTAAATCGAATGCACAATCATTGAGTTACGTAAACTACAAAAGAGTTGCCGCCTATAAACAAATGAGTCGAAAGGCTAAATATAGAAGACCGTAAATATAGAGTATATATTTTATGCATTGACGGTGGAAAATATATATTTTAATAATTTTATTTTATAAATATTAAATGGTAATTTGATATAAAATAATAATCTAACTTACCATCATCGGTTAATGTTCATTGCTAATTCAAAAGAAATTTTTTTTACTCTTAGTGTTGGAGTTAAACACGTTTTACTAATTCAAGTATAATGTCGCTATTTGATGGTTGGAAATTTGGAATAAAATTTTAGACAAGGTAATACATGCATCCAATCACAAGAGTACTAAAAATCAAGGAATTAGTGACAGACAAAATATCGTAGCTAAACAATAAAAATCTCATGCTAATCTCATTTAATTATATATTAGTGATGGATTGATTATAAGAAAAATGAATTAGTTAGGAATATTTAAGCAACATATTAGCAAGAGATTATCAACAAATTTCATAGCTAAGTCCATATTTTCTTATACGTTAATATTAAGAGGCCATTCACGGTAAATTCTATCGTGTAAATAATAAGATAGTAATTTATTTCAATAAGGATCCAGCTTGCACATTATGTGAGATGTCCTTGTCAAGTCATAAACAAAAATATATACATTGTATATTATTAACGCATTCAAGCAATCATACACCTTTACGGAACAAAATACATCCTACTTGTTATATGTATTATGTATATTATTTAATCTTTGCATTCTAACCTCCTTGTTATAGTTCCTTAAGGGGTCATTTGGTGTGACGGATAAGAAAAGTTAATCCCGAAATAATTTTTACGTATAATTTCTTTCCAGCTTATAAATAGATAATCATGACAAATGGTTTGGTAGCATTGATAAGGTTGCAGGTAAGCAAACAGGTAAAATATACTAATTTGTTTATGTACCATATTCTATCGTGATTCATGAAGAAGAAAATGTACCAGCTAGTCAACACACAATAATTGTCATCTACCAAATAAAAAATAAAAAATGAGATTTGCCTGCTTTTAAAAATATTTAGTGCAAATTATTTGAAATCAATTTCATATTTTACACAATAAACAAACAAAAATCATGCATATAGGATCCTGATTGTGTTGGGGGCAGAATTTAAGCATATAGTAATGACTACACAGTTAAGCACAACCGAGTAACGATATTGCAGTATCAGAAAACAGACAATAGGAATACATAGTTCCATCTACTCTACAATATATACAATGTGTTCATAAATCGACCGGAAAGAGTAACATCAAGTATCTTCGATGCAACATCCCATCAACTGTCACACAAACTCATCCTTGGCGACGTGCTCCCAATCTGATGAAGAACTATCATACAAACCTGAATAGTGGGGATATCCCAGTCTTGCCTTCCTATTCGAATGGACAACTGGATCATCCGCAACAGAGAGAAGAAACTGTTTCATGGAGTCATATCCAGAACCATTGGCATAACACCCAATGGAATCATATCCTTCGCTGGCTTTAACACTGGGATGATAAAAATAAGGTTCTATGACCACATTTGCTCTCTGATCTTTTGGTATTTCTCCTTTCATCAATCCAAAATTCCCCATATCCGCATTATCAGCAGCAACCATGTCTGGATCTTTTTCTGCCTCCATAAACAGTGAATTCAGGTTGTCTCCCCGGTGTTTTAATATATTCAATCTCGCCATAACAGAATCCTCAGCATCATTAGGGACTATATCTGGATCCTTTTTCTCCTCCATGAAAGATGAATTCAAGTCGTTTCCCCGCTGTCTTAAGATGTTGAGTCTTGCCTTGACAGAATCCTCAGCATCATTGGCAACCACATCCTGATCCTTTTTCTCTTTCATGAAAGATGATTTCAAGCTTTCTTCCCCTCGTCTTAAGATGTTGAATCTTTCCATAACAGAATCTTCAGTGTCACTGGAAACCATATCAGAAGCTTTTTTCTCATCCATGAATGATGAACTGAAGTTGTTCCCCTGTTTCCTTGATATATTTAGTGGCATCGTAACAGAATCCTCAGCATCACTGGCAACCTTAACAGAATCATTCTCCTTTTGCATGAACGATGAACCCAACTTCTCTTCCCTTCTACTCAAGATATTGAATCTCTCCATTACAGAATCGTCAATGTGGACACTTTTGCTTGAAGAAGAGAGACTCTGAGTGATAGTCTTAGACGCAGAGTCATTTTTAGCTTCAGGTGCCACCAAGCAATTCAGATTTAAGTCTGGAGAAAAATTGAAGCACAAAATCTTATTGCAACAGTCGCATATACTGAAACGTCTGAAACAGAACAAAGACCACAACTGTAACAGAGTCACAGCATAGATACCAAAACAAACAGCTTTTACCTTTTCCTTGGATGAATTTATGCTTCTCCATTTCAATCTTCATACGGTCAAAACGAGACTTATAGCTTAGGGAACATAATTTTGCTTCAGCTTCAAGCCATAAATTCTTGAAAAGAACGGCTTGGGGCTGCATTCCTTCATCAGAGAGAAAGTTCTCATTGAGGACTTTCTTTATACCCTGCAAGCCTGACATATTAGGCCACTAACATAGAACTCTGGACAGTCGCAACTCCTTCAAAGTCTCATTTTCAACACGCGAATTTACTCGACTAAAATTGAAATGACAATTTCACATCTCACACAGAGCATCCATACCTGGGCCACTTGATCTTCATTTGAATCCCCCAAGTCATATGCAGGAGTTAGAAGGGGTGAATTCTCAGCTTTCTTACCATTGTTTGTGCTCCTATCTTCAGGCATTGGCTGATTACCAAGTCCACAAGAATTCCAAGTAACTTCTTCCATAAACTGGGGCTGGCCTGTCTCAGTGCCCTGCAGGAGAAAATTAAACATGGTCTATCCAATCAATACACAACCAGAGAACTTTAAGCTTAGATCCATTCGTTTGCACATAAAACAGGAGGGCACATGATGAAAAATACCCAAAGTTTGATGAGACAATCAGGACTGACCCAGTCAATGGCAAAAGGTACACAACAATCAAAAGTCTAAAGCCGACATGCAAATCCTATTAATTCATTAGAAGAATGACATACTAAAACTTAGTTCATATTCTTGCATACGAAACAGAAATGCATGATATAAGTAATCAAAGGTCAGACAAAAACAAGACTGACCCAGCTAATGCCCAAAAGGGCACCTCAATGATTGAGGTTCTTTCATTCAACAATAATAGTTCATGGACATAAGACATCCATTCTAAAATGACACAGATGACAATTGTACTAACAGCAACAATAACACCATGTAATACACATTTCATCTTTAGTTTAACCTTCTCTATTAGACTTAGAGAGTAAAGCAAGCATGGGAAGCATACCAATTTGAGGAACAGTTACATGATAAAGTAGGTTGATTAACAAACAAAATAGGTGAAATCATGTCAAAGTTGTTGCTATTGAAAACTTATCACACAAAAGAAAAATGCATATGCGGGCTCCTCTTCTATCCATTATATCTGGACCATTAGATCTTTGGGGTCCAACTGTCCACAATGCAGTGAAGAGGTAGTCCACAGCCACAAAAGTATTAAGGTCCGGAAGGAGGGATTTAATTCCATACCAATAATGGTACTGAAACTGCTTCCACAATTTGAAAACATTGGTCACACTTAAAAACAAAATTAGCTAATTTGTTCTCTCCCGATGACATACCTTACAAGAGCGACGAGATTCTCCAAACTTTTCAAAAGTGTCATGCTGGGAAAACATTGTATCTTTTTTTTGGATCTTCTTAGTGGTACATGCACCCAGATTGGTAATTGCATTCTTTAGGGCGTCATAGTCTTGATCCTCTAATAGACATGCATTAGTCAAACATTGAGATTTTAGTAGCTCCGAAAGGTTATGAATTGCATGCACAAGTGTTTGAACATCCAGCTTCGGAATTGATCCCATTTTATATGGTTGGGCATCTTCTTGAGAAGCTGGTGAACGTAAAACATTTTCTGCAGCATCTAGAGCAACTACTCCTCCCTCTAATGTGTCATTGAGTTTCAAACCAGCATGCATAAAACCCTCCGGCAAATTATGCTTTGTGGGTTCATATTTGTGTTCATCAACACTAAGGTGCTTGCCGCAGGAATATTGGAGTTGACAATCATTTTCGGAGTACTGAGGTAGATTATGTCCTTTACTAGGCTTGTTCAGGTCTTCAGAAAATTTAAGTATTCCACCACGGCTAGACAGATCCATAGGCACATAAGTTTCTTTTGTGACATCATTGATCCTGTGTTCTTCTGTGATGTAACTATTAGTTCCAGTGCCTACTGAAGGAACAGACAGACCATTTCCTGCATATACATTATGGTTATGCAGATTTTCCTCACCAAGTTTCTTTAAGGAACTTTTCCCTAAATGTTCTGCTGGAGGAAATAAAGGATTGTTTTGACCAAAATCAGAGCATTCTAGTTTACTTTTGAAGTGGCATGGACTTGGAGCTTCAACAGAGTCACAGAGAGAAATACGAAAAGCAGGAGCACCTTTCCAGCAGGGCGAATCTACATTTGGGTTATGAAGATCTAGAGCATCTGAACATTTCTCAACAAAAGTCACAGGTGGTGCACTAGCGTAAGGAGCTTGAGGTCCAGATCTTTCTTTAACTGCAATCTCTATGCTATTGCTGCTACAAGGACGGATCGAGCACAGATTGTTAACTGATGACGATGCAAAAGAAATGTCCTTGATCTTGCCAAAGTCCGGCAGTGTGCTAGAACCCAAGGAATACTCTTTGACCTGAGAATCTATTGGTACCTGAGTTTCCTCACCCTTTAACAGGTCACATACATCTGATTTCTCATTGTTAGTAGCTCCAGTTTTCCAAATATCTACATTTTTGTGCAAGTCTATGTTCGGTGAGGAGAAATGGCTTCCAGAAGGTGCTGGTCTGATAACCACTACAGGAGAAGATTTTGATGTGGATGTAGTATCACGGGGACAAGAATCAAGGGGCTGGAAGAATTTCTCATGTGGAGTAAAAGGGTTTTCATAGTTCAGGTAATTATTAGAAGACCCTAAAGAAAGTCCCACTTGACAAGACACGGGGAGAATTGAACCCACAGCTGTTTTTGAGTTAAGAGGTGAGTAAACTGGTTCTTGAGGGAGATGTGATTTGGCATCTATATGTCCCACACTTGAACTCCCAGTATATACTCCGTCAGTAAAATTTACAGCACCAGAATCTTCTCCAGCTATGTTCACACCTTTAAGTTGATTACCTACAAAATGACAGACACTTAAAGCCTCCATCTGATAGCATGATTGCAACAAGTTTAGACAATGAGAAAAATGAAAGATTTTTTAAGCTCCAACTATGAACTAGTTACAATCATATAGCAACCAACCCTCACCCCACATAGAGATAAAATCACATTAATCAGACACATAGAAGTTGAAATGGATTTGATAATCGAGGAAAATTCAGGTCAGGAATAGTATATTACTCAACAACTGAACTAGATTTCTTTCTTTTTCTGGAAAAAAAAAACCACAACAGTACTACGGTAGTGAAAAACAAGTAAAAAGATTATTACCAACAAGAAGCATAAGACATTGAATGGTTAAACCCATACAAGTTAACATTGACATCCTAAATGCAAATAAAATAAAAGTGAGATGCACCTAAAAAGCAAATTCACGCAGATAACCAAAGAGCCGTACAACTTGGTAATATATTCAAAACAAATCATGGTAGGAACATATATGAACAATGAAAATGCTGAAATTCTAGAGCTGAAAATGTGAGAAGATATACACATTCACATCCTTTTTCTCATTGTTAAGATATACATTAACACAATTGTTCGACCGTACAAGGAATGCATGCAATTTGTAACAATACAGAGAAGAACAAAAGGAAATTACCTTGAGACATACAATTCCTGTAACCAAATGAAGCACCAGCATTAACCATCCCCAAGGAATAACTTCCACCAATTCCGTTCCTTTCATCTTGCTTCCCATCAGCCACTTTACTAAAAAAACTCCAATGCGGGTATTCCAACCCAGACAAGCTCTGGGTATAATCAACTTGAGTGGATGCATTAACAGGAATATTACCAGAATTAGGCAAAACATCAAGCGAAGGTTCGCTGAAGGCAGATGAGGGGTGTTCATTGCTCACTATAGAAGGCACATAAGGGGCATAATATCCCTCATGGCCAAACGCATACGTGTCAGTGGAAGCATTAACAGTGGGATTGGAAGTTGACCAAACGTTACTGCTGGGTTTAACAGAATCAGAAGGGGAAAACTCAGGTGATAATGACATATTACAAGTTGTAGGCACAGAATCAGTAGCTGAAGGGAAAAAATTGTATCCAGTCGGTGATGGGTCAGCAGGAGCATATTGCCAAGACTGTCCAAATGGTACTGAACCGGTATAGGAAGAATCACTGTAATTCAACAATTGGGTTGGACTGGGTTTGGAATTGGACCGATCAACAGTAAACGGTGGAGCTAAAGGTGATAAATTGGAAAAGGATGATGACGAGCCCCCATTACCGAAAGACCCTAAACCCATCATCTCTGAGTGAGTCAAAACAATATTTCAATCCACTGATCAAAACCCAGAAAGCTTTAATTAGTCTAAACAATTCTGAACAAGAAACAACAGTATCAAGAACAGGATAAAAATTCAGTCTTTTTGTCCACAAAAAAAGGAATCACAAATCGAAAAATCAAAGATTAACTGATTTTAATTAAAGAGAAAAGAGAGGAACAAGAGAACATACCCAGTAGAAATAGTAACATAAGGAGTCTGAGAGAGACAACGGAGACTCTTCTCTGTGGGTCGTGTTGCTCTTTCCTCTTCCCAAACTATATTGCTGGAATTTGGCTTATTCTGTTTTCGGTAAGCATCTTTCTCTTGATTTCGTTTATTTTCGAAATTACCATGTTACCCTAAGCATTTCTTCTACACCCGGCGAAGAAGCCGATGTTCATGTAATTAGCCGCTACTTGATTATTGTTAAAAATTAATACTTTTCTTTCGTCCCAAAATAAATATATCTTAACAATAAAAAATTGTAATATATCTCAATTAAGGATTCAGCTGGCCATACAAGATAAAATTAGATGAGATGAGGTTGAATTTTTATTTCGATAAGTAATTTAAAATTTTTAAATAAAATAAGTATAAAAACATATTTGAACTATTCTTTTTTTTTAAGTTTCACATCTAAAATATTGTGTGTGTGAATTTTAGGCTTAAACTATCACTTATTAGTTTAAGAAACACATCTCTCACTTTTATTCTACTCTCATCATGGTGTGTACTATATTCTTTCTTTTATTTTTTTTAAAACGTTATATTACACTCCACATGAACAAAACATTCCACCTTAAGAAAAAAATAAATAAATTATAGTACTAGTTAAAGTTAAATATTAAACTATTATTATTTTTAAAAAATCATAAAATACAATATAAAATATTTTTCATATCTCACTCCACCATTTCATCTCACCATAAGCTTAGAGTGTCAAAATGAGTTCAAATATAGGTCACCTTTGGCTCAATATAATTTGAATTGAGTTCAATTTCAACCCCTTCGAACCTTAACCTGTTTTGAAAGAATTTTCAATTAAGCCCAATTTAATTTCTAATTTCAACCCTTCTAAAGCTCTTGGGTTATGTTCAAAATGCCCCTATAAGAGGTGGTATTGATATTTTGCCTCTCATAAGAAATGTCTTACAAAAATGTCCCGTATAAAAGGTATAGTTTAATTCAGTTTAAAATAGAAAAAAAGGACATTTTTGTAAGATTTTGAAGATCACTACATTTGATGGACATTCTATCTAATTAAATTTCTGTAAAGTTTTTATTTTACTTTGAAGTTCTCCCATGGTTTCAAATAGTTTTTTCTCCCAATGTATAGCTTGTACATCATTGTATTTTATGTCTATATAGAAATATATACGATGTTATACACCGTATTGGGGCTGCATGGAACAAATGGAGATTGGCTTCTGGAGTACTGTGCGAT
>DF357960.1:34595-66462 GCA_000787875.1 Solanum virginianum | reverse complement strand
ATCGATCCCATGTTAAAGAACAATAGAAATTCTTGAAGAATGTGTTAGATTGCTGAAGGAAGGAGTGTCATTTGACACGATATGGTTACCTTTAGGCACTGAAGCGGCTTTTTAAAAAAAAAAATGGCCCGCACCTACCCTATTATAACACGCAAAGAATTTAAATAAAAGGCAATCAATGCATCCCATGTTGCATCAACACATATCCAAACCCTGCCCTACATAGTTTTAAAATGTTCTGCTCCATAGTCGTAGTACTGACTTATTGTCATTCCTACTAAAAATATATAATGGACAATAGACCATAAGTATACTCTTTAAAATGATGATTCATACCTCTAGCTAGTATTATCGAAGTATGTAAAGGGTCTTGCGTGGTCGTCTAAGGAGCACAAAATAACCAAGGTTCTCAACAAATGTGAGGTCCATATATATATACATACACTCCATATTAATAGTCCCTATGATTTAGTAAATAAATCAGCATTGATTATATGATTAAATATATAAATCATCAATTAATTGGAGTATTGAGTGTATATATTAATGAACTATGATTAAATGATAATTGTATTGATCTGATATAACTAACCTCACATGATAAGTTTTTTGCCCACAATAAAATGGGCAAAATTAATTGGCCGGGTCAAACATAAGATAATAACGTCTATGAAACATTCAAATTTTCAAAAGAGAACAAGTAGATAATCTAAAATACAAACAACAGTGATCGATATTAGAAAATTAAAAAATAAAGTACTAGCACATATTTATCTCAACCAAAGTATTAATTAGTCGTATTTGGTTGGGGGGGGGGCATTAAAAACAATGGCAGCAAAGTCGATGCTGACATAGTTCTAACTCCAAAATTAGAAGTCCCATTTTTTAGACCAAAAAGAAAAGGCCTCTCAAGTCACAAGTATATTATTTAACCTATAAGGTCTACGTCGTAAACGTGATATGACATGACATTTTATTGAACCTCTCATGCCAAATGAATAGTCCCTTAATCCTAGGCGTGAAAATGGAGTACAACAATTTCGTGGATTCAATATTTCAATTATTGAGTCAATTATCTTGTTTGAGTTAAGAGTTCATAATTCAATATTTTCAACGATTTCAATAACTTATATGGATAAATTTAGATATAGGTTAAAAGTTATGGATGTGCAAATTAAATGATATTATAGTGGGAGTCAACTGAATCCCTTATTGATCGTAATGAGTGAGGGTAATGAATTTATTGTTTAAGGTAAAGTAAGTTCGGTCTATAACAGTTGATGTTAGAGCTACTTGTTGACGAGAGCAAATTTGATCGCTAAAACTAAGTTCGGTCTATAACAGTTGATGTTAGAGCTACTTGTTGATTGACGCCTTGAAGAGGACTCAAACCTTCGTGCTCTTTAGCATACATGAGGTTTGTGTTGGATGAACAAAGTACAAACACTTAGTTTCTATTTTGATATGTTCTATATCAATAGAGTTTCTATTTTGATATGTTCTATATCAATAGAATTTAAAAAAATATAATTTAATTAAGTATTAAAATATTAAAAAAAACAAATAAAATAAGTAAAACTTAGTAAAAATTTGGACTGGATTGGATCGTGTCGCCTTTAAAGATCACGTGTGTAATCACGTTCCCCGGTTGATCCAAATAAAATAAGTAAAACTTAGTAAAAATTGGGTCGGGTTGGGTCTTGATTCGCTCTATAACCCATTACTCAATCCGTTTTGAACCAACCCATTTTGATCCAAACAAATTTGGGTTGAGTTGGGTTTTGACTCGTTTATTGTCTCGATACATTATAACTCCCTCAAATTTTAACCAACCCACGCAATTATCACCCCTAATAGCAAGATGGTGGCTTGGAATATAAGAGGTTACAGCCGAGACCAATAGATGAGAGAGTATATAGTATCAGGAGTACCAGCTGCGACAAAGTAGGCCAAAAAAAAAAAATTGAGATGTGGTAACTTGGATCTAAAAAAGTAATGTAATCGAATGGAGATTGATATAAATCATTATTAATAGCAATCAATATTTATGATAATGTGTTCAAAATCATAATGGACTCTCTCTCACCGAACAGAGTAGTTGTTTTAGTTAGTTCTCATGTTCAATCTACAACAATATTAGTATAAAGTGCTCCACTTTCTAATTTAAGGACTCCTCCCATTTTTTTTTTAAAAAAAAACTAATTTGACTTGAAACTAAATTTAAAAAAATAAAAAATTTTTCAATCTTGTTGTCTTAAATTAAAGTTATGTTAAATATATCAAAATGTAATTTAATTTGTGGTCTGAAACAAGCCATGTGTAAAGTTGAAATTAAAATTTTACCAAAAAAGAAAATTGATCATTTTTTTTAAACGGAGAGAGTACTACTTAGCAATGAGGAATTCGACCATTAACTATAAGTGAGATTAGCAGCTTAGAAGTATTAATAAGGTAAAAGTAGCAGTTGAGTTTTTATGTAAAAACTCAATAAAAATCCAAGGCCATACATACTAAACAAACATAAAGGGATTAATCATTTTAGCGACAAAATGCAAAAACAGGAAAACTTAAATATTAATTAATGGTAGGTATTTACAAATAAAAAGTAGGGAGTAATTAGAATGAATATGATCTTGTGAAGGCCTTTTTCAAAGCTAATTTCCAGCTTAGCGATCGAGCCCTTATGAGAGCAGTAGGTCTGATTCGATAACGAGAAGCTGCTTGTGGGCTTGATGATGAATCTCTTTCTAATTCTTCCATAATGTTGTCTTCTGGATTCCAAAAACGAGCCGCCTTTCTTTTGCTTCTAACTCTGCCTAAAACATCATGCTTGTTGCAGATTCCCCACACTGTCACTTTCTGTTGTTCGAAATCAACATTCACCGAATATATCCCTGAAATTTACTTCACATATGATTAATAAATTGATTTCGTATGACAATGAGTGCATATATCTTAGCAAAACCAGTAAGTATTGCATTAAAAATAGGGAAATGTACCTTTTGCCATCAACACACTTTGGTTATATATAGGTATATATCAATGTTTAGAATAAGAGTAAATTAAGTAACTGGCAAATATATGATATGTATTTACATTATACTACTATAGTTTGAAAAACTTACAATTTATGGTTATAGTTAGGGTTTTATTATTTTTTTTCTCTCCTCTCTTCATCTCTCTCTTCACTCTCTGCAATCTCTTGCCAGATATACAAATACATATGTATACCACTTGCATATATACAATTATTTAATAGATATACATATTTAACTCAACTGATATACATATAAAATTCATCTCTCTCTCCACTCTCTACTTTCTCTCACTCACCTTTATCCTCCCTTTCTCGATCTCACTCGTCCTCTCATCTCTCTCCCAATTTCACTTGCCAGATATTCTATGTATATCAGTTAAACATATACAATTATTTGACAGATATACACATACAATTTGATAAATATACATATACAATTCGCCTCTCTCGATCTCGCTCGTCTCTCTCTTATAACATGTAGTTTTAAATCGTAATTTTAGCAAACTATAATTATTTTTGCCTTATTATATTTCAAAGGTAAACTAGATGGCCCAAACTATAATGGAAGCCCATTTTCCCAGGCCTAGTTGCTTAAATCTACTGACAAAAAACATATTTGTGGGGCACTATCCTCCTGGCCCTTTAACATATTTGGGAAGGCTTCATGTATACATGTTGTGGACAGAGACTTGAAAATACACAACTTAGACCTCTACAGATTAAGTCCATACAAGAACCAAAATGAAAAAAGCAAAAAGTTAATTCATGAGTTTTAGATGAAAAATTTTGTCCCAATACACATGCTGTAGCCTATAGTACATAAATTTACCTTTGATATTGGAAAGAGCCTTGTTGATTTTTCTCTCACAACCATAAGAGTAGAGAGGCACCATCATTTCCACATACTGAGGTTCTACATTGATATTTCTGCCTGCCGGAACTATCTGCATGTTCGCCATATTTCCCCGAATTCAACAGTACAACTATATATAGTCCTATAGCTTAAGTTGAGTTGGCCTGATCATGAATTACCCGATATGTTTATATATAGTGCTAACTAGCATTTAGAGAATTATGATCTAAAATAAAAAGTAGCAGACAAGATACAAAAAGATTCTTTCTATAAAGTTTGCATGAAAAATTAAAGAGCTAGCATGATCCCTTTTTTACTTTTGGCTTATAGTTTGTTAATCCATATGTATTATGTACAAATTAATCTATGCATCCTGAAAGTCATAGAAAATCTAGGGTTCTCTGAATAGAGAAAACTTTATTTAAAAAGTGACGTGGGATTATGACTAGGATGATTGTAAAAAGACAAGTATCATCATTCAAATGATAAGGTTTGTTTTTCACAACCCATGTGCCCTGCATTGCTTAACATGTAAGTTGCCTTTCATTAATGCTAAGGATTGGATATTTTTAAGGTTTTCAATATTTTTTAAAAAAACTTATCTAGCTGCCAATGTTAATATTTCTTCATGCTTCCTAGTTTAGATACCCCATTTGGCTTTTTCCAAAAAAACTTTCTGTTGATCCTTTTATGACCTTTTTATTATGGTGATGGTGATTGTTGAGCTTGTAAAGAACGAGAAATTAAGAACCTGTTTGGATTGATTTATAACTTATATTTATAAGTCAAAAAGGATTTCTAACTTATATCCTTTCATTAGATTGGATCATCAGGTGCATTTTAATTTCTCGTACAACAAACATGTGGTTGGAGTTTGAGAAGGATCTAGAATCTCAATCCTATGGGCCAATCGTTAGGGTTACTAGTACTGAGCCTGTGATATTATTAAGGTTATGAATCTGTATTTACTACTTGTGATTTATGCACAAAAATATAATGTATGCTCCACATTGAGAAACTTAAACTCTATGTTAAATTGTGGGTTGGTTTCAAACTCAATAATTTTGACTATATACAGTATTGAAATTCACTAACTAAAATATTTAAGGGAATAATCTTAAATTAAATGCATTATATTCTGAACTCAAGCTCATAAAATTTATGTTCTCAATACGGATCAGGGTCAAAGTTAATTGAATGGCAGCCCTAAAGTAATATGGGAAGTTGAAGGAATATGTTTTCTGCAGTCTCAAAAAAGTGATAATAAACTAAAAGAATTGACGTAATTCCTTTTACTATCATGGCAAAGGTGGTTCTGCTTTTGCATATCTCATGGGCTTACATGACGCCAAAGTTATCTTATCCTATATAATTTCTTTTATATAAAATATTATATATTCCTCAGTGAATCTAAAGCTTAACAAGGAATAAGGCTGCACTTAATTCCTCCGACTCCATCTCAATTTCTACGTAAGAGTGTGTCTAATTCGACTTATTTTTAGCACTTCTTTTGTCCATCTTTACTTGTTTTGACTCATTTTGATTTATCTTCAGTACTCCCTTCGTCCAATTTCTTTCTTTCATGAATACAAAGATTATGATGTAGGAAATAAAAAGGATGAATGACCTAAAGATTACATAATTACGAGGTATAAAACAGTAATAAAGAGTGAAATAAGTACTGGACATAAACAGTATTAGGTGTTGTAATTAAAAAATGCAGGGAAAGAGAAGAAAATGGATGGATTTAGCCATAGCTGATCTCAAAAAGCCTATATTGCATATGTTCATTGCAATTTTTTTATGAAATAAAATTATCATGTTTCTATTTGGATTTGATTTTTTCATTGATGGTATTGAGTAAAACCTTCAATCGGATATTTCTTTGCCCAAATTTGGACTAAATCACAAATTATTATTAGATAGATCATATATAGATTCTTATTAAAAACGAGCTTGACTCGAACTGAATTTTATTATACTGTTACACATTCTTCTAATCTTTTGATAATTTAGGGGAGTGAGCCTACATGATTATGGCTGAGCCCAGTGTTTTCGACGGTGAAAGGCGACAAGTGTCTGCCTCGGATGATATTAGGGCTAAGGCGCTCGCCTTTTTGAAGTGTAACATCATTTAATATTAAAAAGTTAAAAAATTTAATTGCATATATAAATAATCAATTTCAATTTCAATCTCGATAACATATTGGCAAATATTTCAATTCAAATGTTGAAAATAAATAATAGATACCAAAAGTCTAGAACTTGAATAAGAATAAACAAAATCAAAGTTAATAGTGAGAAAAAAAAACAGAGGTAGAAGTAACTCTAAAGTCTAAAAAGAAGGAGAAAAAAGAAACACAAAGTGATGAAATCTAAAGAAGAAAAGAAGAAATGCGTATTTGTTATACTTTAGAGTCTCTAGAAAAATTTGGTTGGTCGCTGCTGAAGTCTAGTCGGGTCATTTGATTGAAGTCGCAGTCTAAGTCTACGTAGAAGTGCAACTGTGCAAATTTGAAAAGAAAATCCTAAAATTAAATTTTAACTTTTAAAACACCCTAAATTAATTCTTTTTTTAAGAAAATACAAAAGGCGACGCCTTTCTAGCCTCTCGCATTTGTCACCATTATCGCTATGACGTCGCCTTTTGAAGATCGCCTCGTTATAAAGCTAAAAAGTGATAAAAGGATCACCTCGCCTTGCCTCGCGCCATTGGCGAGATCGCCTTTATGTCAACATTATAAAAGTACAACCGGAGAAAATGGAGACGATTGATATGATATTAGAGGGGAACCACTTCATAAAATAAGTTAAGCATTATAAATTAATAAATGACTCATATTAGTAAAGTTTGCTTTTAAAATTGCTTGTTTTCGAGCCAGCTAAGCCCACATTTTATCCAAAAAAAAGAGGGTGCATGTGCACTTCCACCCTCAACCTTCATCCATATTCCATACAACACCCTCTTCAAATTCTTCGAGAAATTACATTAAATTTGTTATTATTATAATCAAAATTAAACAAAAAAAAAGATACTACCATAGAGAGAATGCAAACATGGGCTTACGACAAAAGTGAAGCCTATTAATTACTTTCCTGGTGGTCCTTTCCTGCTTGCTTTAAAGTAGCAGTAATATTTGATCAGAAATATAAAAGCTGATTAAGTTAGAATTAATGACAAAGAAGGTGCATAGTGACAAGATTTTGAGTTAATAAAGCATGTTCTTCTTTTTATTTAATTTAATCATATATAAGAGCTGATCGACTTCTCATAGATTCCCTTCACATGATCGATCCCCCTATCATCATCTCAATCAGCAATAATTTTAGCCTAATAGTGACACTAATTAATTCTTTTTAATTTTTCCATCAAATTTATTTTTCTAAAATGACACACTCAATAAAAAAATTTCTTATTTTCTGCAACAAAATTTCAACCATTCCATCAAAACTTCCGCATCCAACGTAAAGGGTCCCACGGGCCCACTGGTTTAGCGTGGCAAAAGATACAAGATGACTCGGATCTTCGTAAACCTCACAGGGTGGGTCCCAACCACGTGGAACCCATGCATTTGTCTTTGCTACAGGGAAAAAAGAGAATCTACACTTTCTAGCACGCATCATGTCTCAATTTAAAACCATCGCTCTCTAACTCGATTCCAAATATAAAAAACATCAGAAATTTTAATTATTTTGAATAAAATATACGATTGATTAAATAAGTGAAATTTAATATTAATAAAAATATTAATCATATTATTAAATATTTATCAAATAAAGTTATAATATTATTTTTAAGATTGACTAGAAAGTGAAATGTGTCTTACAAATTGAAGTCAAAGAAAATGTTTTGTTCTTCCTGCCAATCAAGGTGGTCACATAGATTAAAACTTTGAATTTTAATTAAAATCGTTGTAGATTTTTAAATCTTGTCATTTTCTTAAGCTTTGTGAGTTATTTTAATTTTGTGAAGTTAAACTTGTCGCAAAATATTAAAAATGAAAAATTTACTATTAGACCATTAAAAAAACACTTTTTTTGAAAAACTTGTCAGATTTCATTTCATTTTAAAATAGGTATATTTTAACTCTAAATATTTATTATAAAAATCTTGTGAAACTCATTTTCAACTTTAAATTTTTTAAATAATATGAGCCTCTAAGCGCGCTTTTACCAGTTGTTTCCACATGTTGCTCCCTTAAAAAGTGTTCAGCTTGGTCTCTAGCTTGATGATGGTATATGTTCATAGGCAATGAAATTTTATTGATAATTTTATATATATTTATATTTCGTTTTAAATTTATAATACATTGATTAAGTTAAATTTTTTATAAATAAAATTAAATTAATATTTAAATTAAAATTATATGACTTAAATAAGTTTAAATTATATATTTGATGATTGTATGTACTAAAGGACTGTCTACTTTAATTTCGTTCCAGTAACCTAGCTTCTCCAATCGAAATGTATTTTATATGATAGTTGAAAATTAAAACAGAGATAGAGCTAGTCAAAACTTATATAAATTTCATTTAAGGACAAAGTTAGAGAATTAATAGACCTATTAATTATTAATAGCGTGACATTAAAATTTTTTAGCATGTATTCGTGATTGTTGATTTACTTACAAACTACAATCTGTTTCATGACTTCTGTATGACTAATTGAAGAAACAATTTTCAACCTACAAACTACAGTCTGTTTCATGACTTCTGTATAAATATATGAAGAAACAATTTTGAACCTACAAACTACAGTCTGTTTCATGACATCTGTATGACTACATGAAGAAACAATTTTCAACCTACAAAACACTACCAGCTAAGATCAAATATATAATTAGGTTCTTTAGCTATAGTTTGCTTGATTACAACTCATTGTTACGTGTTAGAAGCAGGAGAGAGGTGAGTGATATTGGGAGAGAGAGAGAGAGGAGAGAGACGAGCAAGGCCTAGGAGAGAGACATAATTGATTTGTGTATATATCTAATCGATAATTGTATTATTGTTACAATTGAATTGTATTGAAAACTAGCTGTTGTTAAAAGGAGGAGAGAGACATGCGCGATTAGGAGAGGGAGGAAAGAAGCGAGTGAGATTAGGCGAGGAGAAAAGAAACAAGAGAGATCCAGAAGAGGGAGGAGAGAGATGAGCAAATTTGGAAGAAAGAGGTGAGAGAGATACAATTGATATAAATGAATGAATACAATTGTATCAAAGACTACTATTGTATTCAATTTGTTGACGAAAATCAATTGTATAAAGTGTACTATCAAATATAATTTATATCTATGAATACAACAGATCAACGAATACAGTTATGCTGTTGTTATAAGTCGACATAAATTATATTTTTATTCATTTATTGCTTTGTGTATTGTATTTATGTGTTACCATTAATATTTATATGATTGACTGTTGTCATTTATATCATTGACTATTAATATTTGTATTTGTATGTATTACAGAGAGAGAGAGGCCGAGAAGCAAGTGAGAGAGAAGGCAAAGAGAGGAGAGAGTCGAGTGAGAAAGGAGAGAGAGAGAGTGGAAAGAGAAGAGCGAGTGTATATATAGATAGATGGATAGATAGAGAGAGAGGTGAGGAAGGGAGGGAGGTGAGCGAGAGTGTAAAGAGAGGAAAAAGGCAAGGAAGAGAGGGGGAAAGGAGAGAAATTTTAACTATATCTATGAATAATGATTATTTAAAATTATATATTGCAAATACATATCACATGTTCTTCCAGTGTAATTTTCCTTCACCCATTTCTAACATATATATGTTACACTTGACTGTGGAATAAATCTTTAAGAATACTCATTCAATATAAGTTACGAAAACTTTGTACTATTCAATTATATATGCTTGTTCTTTACCTTATCAATTAGTTGGAAGTTACTCAATCTTTAATTTGTTCTCATCATGTTATCGATTATTCATATAGTTCCTTAATGAAGTCTATCGAGCATATTATAGTATAAAAAAGAATCTAGGATAGACAACTTTGACTGAAATTGATACTCCAACAAATGTACTCATATCGTCACCTTAATAACAAAGATGGTAATTGATATATATACACAACAAAAACAATACTGATGTAACATTTCTATATCTACTCTTGAAATACTATATTCAAGATTAGATATATATTACACGATAAATATTGGTATTTATCATTATTCATCTAGAGATAGAATAATCCCCTTCACATGACCATCCATACAACAAATAAAATACTGCTACGTATTTAATCATCACCCCACAATATCATAAAAACTCAGTGTGGAGATTGAGTGATTAATTAAGTACTATATATAATTTCTTGCATGTTTATTAACTATGTAATGCAACATGCATTAGGATTTTCATCGGAGAAGAGCTGCGGAGGTGGAATTCTTTCAATGACGTAAAGTGGCTGATACGGATGATAATACATCATCTTATTAATGGTATGTTCATCATCATGATCTATAATTGGAACGATAATCGGTTCTTCTCCTCCTCCTCCTTCTCCGCCTTCTTTTTTTTCTTCCTCCGGTGGCTTTTCACCGTCGCCCCCTTTGGGGGTGGCTCCAGATTCGTCTTTCTTATCTTCAGGCTTTGGTTCTTCAGCGGGCTTTGATTCATCGGCCTTGGGCTCTTCAGCGGGCTTTTCGGGCTCAGGTTCGGGCTGAGGGACAATCTTTGCTTGCTTTTTGGTGCGTCGATAGACGTAGTCGACAAGCTTGTTAGCGTCCATTGTGCCTGTCACCGTAACTTTTCCAGTACTGGCTTCGGTTTCTGCAGTTCTTACTCCTAAATTAAACAAGAAAAATAATAATTAATCACATTACTGCGTGTTATTATTGAGTCAAAGAAAACGGTTCTGATTTGAGTGACTCGACAGAGTAGATTAATTACCCATCATTTCTCAAGTTTCTTATCATGTTTTTCAGCCTATTAATTATGTGCAAATTATTCAAATAGTTTGTAAATGTTTTTGAAGCTTATATATATATATATGTGGATAACATTCGTGCACCTGCCCATTGTCCCACAACCACCTAAAATATGGTGACAGGTGGATAAAATCTCACCATCACGCTTGGTAAAAACTTATTTTCCCACCAAATCACCAAATATACAATATTTGTTTGAAAATGGGATGATTTTACTCAACCGTAACCAACTAATATGAACTTTTACTTCACATCAATCATGGTAAGTTTGGTGTAAACATTTGACAAGGATACATTTTTAATTCTTTCAAGTTTTGTGGTGATATTCTATTGCTTACTCTTACATTACATTTTTATTTGCTCTTTTTCTCTAAAAAAAATAAAGCCAAACAAATCGCATGGCAAAGAAGTAGTCAATTGACTGCTCGTTCCACTCTTCATTTCTCAACGGTAGTTCATTACTTTCAAAATGTCTCATGCTTATATTACTGATATCGATAATTTGATTATCTTAGACCATGAGGATCGCATTGGTTAAGTCTTTGACTTCTTCATTGTGATCTTCCTAGTAATTTATATAAGACTTGAAATTATTATTAAGTAGATTTAGTCTATCTATACTGACAATGTTACAAAGTATCATCACCAATTATATGTTTTAACGAATACCATGCCTTATTTTTATAATAAAGTCACAAAACATGGTTAGTAATGTGCTACCTCTCATTCTGAGAATCTTCTTTTTAAGTTGCTCGGCACAGGCCTCACAATGCATGTTGACATTAAGCTCCACAGTAGTTAATCCACTTACCTGAAACATATATACAAATAAAATCAACTATGCATATATAGTTCCCAAATAATCACTTCAAAAAAGCAATTATACCTGTGAAGCAACAACTTCAGGAATTGGTTCACCCTCAGCAGCGGGGAGGGGTGACAACACTTTTGCAACTCTCTTAGTTTTCTTGGAAATTCTGTCGCACACTGCTTGTGGCTCTATTACTCCCTTTATTGTCACTTGGTTTTTTCCCATGTCTATTACTACTCCTTCAACCCCTGCTCCAAATTACACCCAAATTCAACGTTTTAATTAAAATTAGAGGCATATTATATGATTACTTGTAAAAATTCTGAATGTAAACAAACCTCTAATCTTTGAAATGGACCTTTCCATTTTCTTGGCACATCCAACACAATGCAAATCCACATACAAAACAAATGGTGAAGGTGGTTTGGGCTCTTCTTTTTTCTCCTCTTCTTCTACTTTCTCTTCTTTCTTCTCCACTGTTTGCTCTTCCTTTTTCTCCTCTGTTTTCACTTCTTCCTTTGGTGGCTCCTGTTATACCCACATTTCATTCAAAATTCAAGAAACACATTTCATTCATTCATTCAAGAAACAGAGGTAAAAATACAAAGCACTAACCTGTTTCAGTTCTTCACCCATTGTCTCTGTTTTTCTTTTTCTATGACTATAATGTCAAAAACAGAGTGATAGCTTTTATATAGTTCAAAATGGGAGAAAAGGGGTTGTGAAGAGAATCAAATTTAGAGTTAATGTGACAAAATAAGATTGTAAAGAGAGAAATGGGCGGTGCGATTATTTCTCAAAAAAGCAGTGTGTGCGATGGCAGAGCACATGCAGGGCAACTAACTGCCTACAATTAAACTTATATAAATACCTTCCTTTTGTATAGTAGTTGGGGAAGAACATTAAGAGAGAAGGGGGGATTTCTAAAGACTAGGGCTAACCAAATTTATAGACATAAAGTCGTTTCAAATCAATTAATAGGAGAGAGAATACATACAGAACAGAATATTGTGCTTTGTAAGAATACTACCAATATTTGATTCAAACTCCATATAGTTCATTTTTACCTGTCAATTAATTACGTGACTTTAATTTAATATTTAAAGTTAATTTTAAAATATTTAATTTAATTTTAAAATTAATTAATTGACTTTTGAAAATCGAAATGTGACAATTGAAAGTAAATGGAGAAGGAGGGAGTATGTTGCTTAGGTTTGGAGAACTATTCTCTCCTGATTGAGTGTGTCCCACGATCATTAATCACCTAACTAATCACATAATTTTGTCTAAAATACATTCACCGAGGCGTTAATGGGACCTTTAATTAATTCTCCATTTTCCTGATCATTCATTTAATTGTGGAAAATTCTGGAACAAGATATGATAATTAAACACGTGGCACCTCGTATAGAGACTGTTAATGAATCAGTAAACAATACTCCAATTTGCTAAGCCTGAAATACTCCATTATTTCAACTTTTTTTCCCTTCATCTGCTCATTAATTTTCTGAAAATAGTGTCTCGTAATTTTCTGAAAATAGTGTCTCATAGAAAAATAAAATAAGATTGAATACAATTTTTTTAAAATTTTGCATATAACAAAAATTTTGGTGTACCAAATTTATCCCTTTATCTGATCACCAATTTCAAAGTTACTTTTCTTTTTCCTCCATAAATTTATCAACTTTTTGTGGCAGATGAGTCTGGCAAAGGAAAAAAAAAAGGTATATATCCCTAAAGTTTAATTTCTGCGATACAACTTGGTAACTTGAACAAATTTGGGGAAGCTAAATATCTAAATTTGCATGAAAAGTTCTTCGTACTTCAAAGTTGGTATCACATGGGTTGTTCCACTTCTACATCTCAAACTCCCCGACGGGGTTAGTTCAAAATTTTGAACTCGAAATATAATTATATACATTAAAGTCAATAATTATTAGATATAAATTTTATAATTTTCTTTTTGTCCGTTGCGTTAAAGCTCTTACTACGGAGGGTTCAGGAAAAGGTCCGACCACAAAGGTTTATTGTACGCAATCTTATTTGCTTTTCTGCCGGCGATTGTTTTTCAAGGCTCAAATCGGTGACCTCTCGGTTACATGATAACAATTTACCAGTTACTCTAAGCCCCTCTTCTCTGTGTGTAGGTAAAATCATACTCCCTCCGATCCCTTTTATATGTCGTTTTTACTATAAATAGATAGTCCTTAATATATGTCATTTCATAAAATCAAAATATAAATGACACTATTCTTCTTATATTTTACCTTTATAGTTAATGAGCTTTGGAAAGATATATCTGATCAATTAGAAGAACTGAAAAAACAATTAACATATATAAAATAAGGGCAAAATTATAAAGTCACTTTTTACTTAATACAAGTATAATAACAAAAGATGACATATAAAAGAGAGAAAAGAAGTGGTTATGTAGTTAAGCCATTAATTAAATTGAAGTGAGTGTACTAAATAAATGATGACTAAGAGATAGAATTGTATAAAATCAATAACTATCATTCTGACTCAAACATGAAACTCTAGCAAAACACAAAACAGAAATATTATACAATAGAAACAGAAAAGAGACCCAACAAAAAGGAAAAACAGAATAATATTCGTTTGTAGATCATATGACATTTTTCTGTTCAACAGTCGATCAATTACAAAATTCATACTTATGATTCACACCGACCTTACCAAACATGTACATATAATGAAATTGATAGCTAACTACTAATACTTTAACATTTGTCCCATTAAATCCGAAACGGATAAAAGTTACTGTCTCAAATTATGTGTTTGTAATTTTTAAAAATAGTTAATCGCAAATTATTTGTCCATAGCATTTGAAACCTTTTTTTAAAAATTTTTGTTAATTATACTTGAATACTACAAACACTTTATCCATGGGTGATAACATATAAGTAAGTTTAAAATGGTTGAGATTTTTTTAATTAATATTATTCTTTTTGTCTCATTTCATGTGGTATCATTTTTCATTAGTCCATCTAAAAAAGAATGTCATTATATAATTAAAAACATCTTAACATTAAAGTTTTCTTTTATCTTTACAAAAATATTTAGAAGTTATATTATACCACAAATTTTAAAAGACTTTTTTTAAACATCATGACAAATTAAATGATGTCACAAAAAATTAAACGAAGAGATAGTAAGAAATACTCCCTCCGTCTCAAATTAATTGAATTTTTGAGACTTTTTTCAATGTTCAAAATAGTTGAATTGTTCAAAGTTTAAAAAGAATATTTGAAACTTTTTCCATATTTGTCCTTTCATTTATTGAAGCTTTATATTTTCTAGGAGATAAATTACACTACATATTTATGATTTCACAAAGGGCAATAGTGGAAAATATAGCGTAAATTTTGTCTTTGAATACTTTTCTTAATATGTATGTATTACCTCAGAAATTCAGTTAATATGAGACAAAGAGAAAATATAAAATAAAAAATACGATAAATAATTTGAAACCAACAAACCACTTATGCTATAATAAGTAATTTCAAAAAGTCGTTTGCAGGTGGAGTTAATTAATTTGGTAATTAAAGTAATTACTTTTGAGATGAAAAGTTGTGAATAATGTCCCTACCGTGACACACAAGGACGCTAAGTTTACGTGGAAATGACTCGGCACTAATAAGTAGTTTTCTTGCATTAATTTCAAGTTTACGACTTACCCCACTCCACCTAACACTAAAAGTTATTATCACATATTGCTAACCAAAGAAAAATTTCAGATAATAGTATATACCGACAAGATTTTCAAGTTTGGTTTGGGATCTAGTTGGATGGATAAAATATTTCTTTAAATAAGAATGTTTTTCATGAAATTTCTTACGTGTTTGAAATTTGTGATTTGTTCGTTAATTAGTTAGGGTATATTTTTTGTGTGGTTGATGTAAAGAGTTTTTTTTTGGTATATAATTGTGGGTCACTAAATCAGGAATTTTGAATAGTATTTGGTTAAGTGGAATGGAAAGGTTGGTAACATGGGGACACCTCATATGCATTTTGCATCATTAGTAGCAAAAAGGCAATCAAAATTCAACCACCCAATAGATTTCAAACACCTTTATCTTTATAATTCAAACTTCAGAATATACTTCTGATTTTGTTCCTTAATTAAACAAATAGAATTTAGCTAAATGCATTTAAAGATTCGGCCAAGTAATCAATCACCGATGCAAATCACACCACCAATCACTTCTTTCGTCCATCATTATTTGTCCACAATACTATTTTGAAATATGTAACAATACTTGTTCAATTTATAATATCAATAAATAATTTGTCATTTTTTATTTATTTTACTCTTGTTATTAAACACTATATTCATTTTTCAATACTTTGATGATTTAATCCCCTTTGTCAAGTCAATTGTTGGACAGAAAAAGTATTTGAACTTGGCACATCAATATCGGTCTTCAATTTCCTAAACTACTAAATCAATCTCTAATCTTGCATTTAGGAAATTATATATATACACACAAGAATAAAAATAAAAACCTTACATATACGGTATGGATGAAGTTCGAATGAACACCCCATCTTCTTTGTACAGTTAATGTCTTTTTATAATAGTTCATTCTCAATAATGATATTTCATTATAACAATTTTTTTTAGAATTCCTTTTCATGTTACGTTAATATATTTCCTACAAGGAAATGAGGACGACAAACAGTCGTTATGAAAGTAATTTGAGCAACAGTATCGATGCTTGTGATTCATTTGCATCAAATAAAATGAAATTTAGTTTAGTTGAATTGTGTAGGTGCGATATGTGCTGTCTTCATTGGTTTCTTGATGCAGTAAAAAAGCAATAGAATTTCCAAATGGAATATATAGTCAAAGCCAGATAGCTATGTAGGTTATCTAAACTAAAAATTAACCTGTAGACTCTGGCAAAAAGAGCTATGTTGCTTTCGATAAGTTCAACCATCAGTTTATTTTATATCTCATTAATTAATTGTTACTCAACATCACTATACATTGAACCACCACTGATGGACGTATCTTTGAAGTTGGAAAAAGCGTTTTTGCTCTATATTCTATTAACAAGCGGATTATACACACCACTCATAAGTCCAAGGAACACATGTTAAAATCCTCTATCTAATTTCTTACGTGTCTGTATATCTATTGTTCAATTAATTAATTCAAACTCCGTTATCACATTTCCAGAGCAAACAAATGAACAGAAGAAAATAAATTACTTCAGAGTGCATACTGCCAATCTAAATACACAAAGCAAACTTCTCTCTCGTAATTGCTTAATACATAACCCAAAAACAAAAAAATCATCATAGGCATCAAGCAATCAAGAACCTAAAAACATACAATAAATATACATGATAATTAAGCACAAGCAAATTGAAAGACAACAATCATCATCATCAAGATCTACAAATGGCTCATAGAGACATTGTAACATTTCTGCAACAGCAACAGGCAGCATGCGGTCAGGCCTTAACATTTCCCTTTTGTGAATCGCAACTAAATCCCTCACAAGCTGATTGTCCAGCTCACACAAGTCATAAAAACTGAATTTTGTGTATACTTATCCAATTTTTTAGCCGCAGCAAAGAGAAATCTGAATCTACTCATCTCCAATTTTGACCGAGCCATGTTTCCTCCAAGGTATCGAAACAACTGTGGATATTCTGACTCACTAACAGTACAGTGCAGCCAAAGATAACACTAAAATTAGATTCCTCGTAATAACCAATCATGTACTCCCTGGCCTGAGAGGGTAATTTCACAACTCTAATGCCTAATTCAGTTAATCTGTGGGTTAGAACAGACTTAAAACCAGGATTCAGTAAAGTGAGCAAATTGGCCACAAAGGCACAAGTGTCCCTGTTGTCTGCTACACCTCAGTGCAATCTCAAAGACACAGGGATCATATAAATCTGGAGACTCCGGTTCTAGAAAAACACACTCTTTTAGCTCACGGTTTATGGATCCAGAGTTTGCCATGGTGCTCACAATTCAGTCTAAAAACTTCTTTTTCACTACAGGTAATAGCTAGTAGTAATTTATAAGCCATTCGTTTACTGGAGTAGAATTTATAGATGAAACATCCTCCTTATCTTCATTTCTTGACATTGGAATAGGAAACGATCAAATTAAATCTAAACAGTGAACACAATGGACAAATGTAACTACTTTAATGGGTCGTTTGATTTTAGGCGTCCGGCAACTTAAAGGTTCGTTTCTCTTCCAATGTTTCAACACGACATGTGTGATTTTCCGACTCTTTTTATCAAATCACAGACTACTGAATAACAAGTTCGCGGAGTTAGGATTTTCATTGAGCTTGTAATTAAATAGATTTTCCTAATACAACTATAGATTCTAAGGAAAAGCTACGAAATTCGTTCAAAGCCGTAAATATTACAATAGCAACTATAGCATTACTACAAGAATATATGATTGATATCCCCATTAACAGCGGATGTGCTAATTTGCAAGCTCCGATGTTACAGTATAAGTCATTTTTAAAAAGTCAATCCAAACTCCCTCTAAAACTATCATCTAATTAATGTAAGGATTTGAAGCAAATTTTGGATTTCTATACTCTAGTGCATGCACTCACCCTCATTAATTAATTTCTCCCTTCTCATCCTGAATATCCTATCCATTCAATGCTTCTGTTTCAACCTTGTATAACAACAAAGGGAAAAAATGACCAAAAGGTCTTAAGGTTGCACCACTATTAGCTTAATACATGGTGCATCTATGTTTTCCAAGAATGCAAGATATATCTGACAACGTTCTCTCAGGTGTTTGGCCTAATTTTATTACCAAAATTGAATTTATTTTTAAATGGAGGACAAAACATTTACAGCCCGTTTGGTACGATGGATTAAGATTTAATCTATATAATTCATTGTTTGATTGAACACTTTAACTCAAATACATCTAATACATGGATAATTTAATCCATCATATGTGGTCTTATTTAATCCCTAGGATATCTAGGAATTACTAATACTATACTTAGTAATACTTGAATAAAGCAACAAAATGACTAAACTACCCCTCATTACAAAAGTTTCTTCTATACATCTTATTGGGGTTTTGTGATGAACTTTTACTATTAGATTGAATTTGGTTTGGACCATCTCATTACAAGAGTTTCTTCTATCTCATTACTATTAGTAGGATTTGGATTTGCTGTATGATAAAATAATATATGACAAAATCACATTATATCAATTTTCATTCTGGCATGTTGCTTAGGGCCATCATTTTCTATTTGTAACTGTTCAATTTTGTCTTCAAAAGTTCTTAAATATTTTTATGGTTCAATGAGTATAATGGTGGCCCAATTTTGAGGACTACATTGGATTTAAAAAGAATATTAATGACAGTATCAGGATCAAAGAATCAAATAGTACGCAAAAAGAATTCTGTCGAGAAAAATTTGAGATTTTCTTCGGTGAATTAATTTGTTAATCACTTCGTATTCAAATTTTAAATTGTAACAAATATGGTTTTGATGTATTGTTTTTATTAGAAAAATATTGTCCAACAATTATGTACCTTGATCCAATTACATAAATAGAAAAACTCACAATAGTTCAAGGGTATAATTGGAAAGAACTTTTTATACAATTTTAAACCAAACACAAAATTAAGTGGGAAGCAATAAATCAAACACGGGATAAAAAATAATCTCAGTATTACTAATCTATGTATTACTAATCTCTGCATTACTAATCCCTGCATTATTCATTTTTGTACCAAACGACCCCTTAGGATATGTTTGGTAGGAGGTATTAGGAGTAGGGGTGAACAAAACCAAATCGAAAATCGAATCAAACTGCAAACCAAGTCAGCCCGAGAAAAAAATTCGACTAGTGGTTTGATTTGACTTGGTTTGGTATTGACGAAAAAACCCCGACTATTTTTGGGTTGGTTTGATTTTGATTTTGATTTTAAAAAACCCACCCGAGGCCAAATCAACCCAACATTATATATATATATCCTCTTAACATATTATTTTTAATTTGACTTGGAATTTCGGATAATCTAATAAAGGTTATAGTTCATAGATTTGGATTATATGTTAAAAACGAATTATGCATATTATATTATATAGATGTATCGTGCATTATACTATGTATAAAAATGAATTTACATGCAATATAGATGTATTGTTATAAAATATTTACTATTTTTCAATATATTTTTTAATTTATTACGTAGGTATACCATATTCAGAAAATATTTAGCATTTGTAGTAAATGTATTATACATTAAAAGTAAATTATATATATAATCTCTCTCTCTCTCTCTCTCTCTCTCTAAAGATTAGTTTATATGTCTATAAATGAGAAATAATTTTTAAATATGGTATATTTAGGTAAGTTTTCCATATTAGTAACTATAAAGTTCAAATTAATTCTAATACTTGCAAAGAATGCAAATATATTTATTTGGGATAAAAAAATTACATTATATGTTAAAATGAATTATGCATATTATATTATATAGATGTATCGTGCATTATACTATGTATAAAAAAAATAAAATCCAACACAAAGAATGACAATAATAATGAATATTTGTTTTTAGTTTTACATTGGGTAAGATAATTAAAATACATAAACTAATTTTATTTTTTCTTTAATGTTTGTTCATGTAATTAATAAGTCTTATTACACTTATTTTAGCATGAATTAATACTTTAAAGTTATTATATTTTCATAGAAAAAAACTCAAAAACACGAGAATTTCGAGAGAAAAAAAGTCTAAAAATTCGAGAAACTTGAAAAAACTCGAAAACCTGAAAAATTTAAAAAAAAACCTAGAAAACCCGAGGTTGAAAAACCCGAGTTTTATTGGTTTGGTTTGATTTTTAAATTTTTTTTAAATATGTGCTCATGTAATTAATAAATCTTATTACACTTATTTTAGCATGAATTAATACTTTAAAATTATTATATTTTCATTATGACTTATTTTAGTAGGATTTGGTACTTTAAAATTATGATCATCTTCATTACAACTTATTTATTTGTAATATTTATTTATGTGATCTCATTATTATTTTTTATTGAATATTTTTGTGTCTTCACTAATATCATATTTTGTATTTTTCTTTAAATTGTATATATATATATCTGTTGAATTGACTATGTATATCTATCAAAATAATTGTATATATATATTGATTAGGAGTAATAATCCATGGATAAGTTGGTGGTATTAAATATTTACAATGTTTGGTAAAAATATTGGACTATGTATAACTAATTCATGGTATTAGTTAATCCCATATACATGGTATTAACTAATACCTCCCATTTGGTGGTATTAGCTAATACCTCCCATTAATACAATGGGATTAAATATAAAAAGACACAAATATCTCTCAAATTCTTTTATATTTTTTTTATTTTATATTTTATTATAGTTTTGTACTAGTAAATTTATTTAAATAAATTAGCTTACAAATTTTATTTATTTGTGGGTTCATATTTTTATAATATAAAAATAAATAAATTTACCATGTTAAAATTTAAAATTTTATTTATTTGTGGTTTCATATTTACATAATAAACAAAAAAATATTTTGCCATGTCAATTTTTTTGAAAATTAACCAAATTTTTAAATTTTATTTATTTGTTGTTTAATATTACATAATACACAAAAAAATATTTTGACATGTCAAATTTTTTTTTATAACTAATTTTATTTGAGTGATTTTATTGATACAATATAAACTCCAATAATGTTAGATATATTCTCAAAGTTGAGTGATCTCGTAAGATACAAACATTATATTAAAATTACAACTTTCAAATTTTTTGGTGTAAATATAGTTTGTTTATTTTACAATTGTTTACCATCTTTTCTATTTTAATAATAGATGGTCTATCTTTATTAAATTAAAGATTGACATTTTATTATTGATGAATTTATTAAGATTACAATTATATATTCTCAAATAATTCAAGTGAGAAAATAACAAACATAATGATAAATTATTATTTTCCTAACTAGTTAGAAAGTCACAAAAAAAATAATCTATTTTGATCTAATTATATGAAATAGAAAATCTCATAATAGTTCAAGGGCATAACTGGAAAGAAATTTTTTAAAGAATTTTAAACCAAACACATAAATCAAATGGAAAACAATAAATCAAACACAAATATAAAAAATAATCTCAGCATTTTTTTTATAGAATTTTAAACCAAGCACAAAATTAAATGGAAAACAATAAACTAAACATGAGATAAAAAATAATCTTAGCATAATTAATTTCTGCATTACTAATTCCTGCATTATTCATTTTTGTACCAAACGACCCCTTATTTGCTCCGTTTCAAAATAGGTATTCCCCTGTCCAATAATAATTGTCTACTATACTAAACATTTATTTTGTCCATTTTATAAAATCAAAAAATAATTTTCACTTAGTTATTTTTCGTTAATTATAGTTATTTCTCTGTTACAGCTGATTTAGGCTTAAGGATTGGGCCAAGTTGGTCTTGAAATAATATAAAAGGTCCAATTAGAATCAAAATTGAAAGGACCAGTTCCCTTGGGAAAGAGAGGAAATTTCATAATAAGCCTGCAACTGAAATTTAAAAGGCTAAAATAGTAATACTTTCGCGAATTACATTTTATAACTATAGATGAAGCATCACTTGTATAAATAAACTAACTGGTAATAGTTTATACAAAATACATTGACACAACAATTAATGAATAGCTATAATTTTGGTTCTTAATATGAAAAATAATTTCTTAATTTATGGAAGTTATGTTTCATTACAGATCCTTGCCTAAAGTGACTCTTTCAACACAAAAACATCATTCTCTCCCGAGGTTAGAAAAATGCGCAAAAAATAGATTTCATTTGTTGCATAACTATAAGAGAATTGATAATTGAATTAATTTTGATTTCGTCATTATGTATTAGTTTGACTGAATTGTGTCAAACATAATAGAGTGATTTTAATTTTTATGCATTATTTTTGGGGTTTAAGAATATCTACTCTATTTTTTTTCACGCATGAATAATCATATATTTGTGCTTGAGACGATTTGTGATTGCAAAGTATATTTCGGTGTCATAAAAGGGATCAGAGGGAGTAACTGATAATACCTTTCATCAACTCCTACTGTCAAACAATAATTGTCCTATGTTGCAAGAGATTTTGGTCCTCTAAAGTTGTAGAGCATTTGAAGTTAAATGCTTTTCTCAAAGATGAAATGAGCATGAGCAGATTCAAAAGAAAAAAGTGATTAGCTTAGAAACTTTGATAAAGGCGTTTATAGGCGATCTAGATTGTTAATAGTAAGAGATTGTTAACGAAACCAACGGGGGTGGTGGCGCAGTTGGCTAGCGCGTAGGTCTCATAGCTTCTGAGTAATCCTGAGGTCGAGAGTTCGAGCCTCTCTCACCCCATGCTCATTTTTTTCCTGTTTATTTTTCTTGATTAACATGCCATATAACACTCTTAAAATTCCAGTTTATCAAATCCATGATGGAATAAGTCAAGGGACGTTTTATTCATGTTATTAACGAGGAGAATTTTCGTAAATAACCTAAGCTTGAAACTTAATATGGTCAAATACTTATATTTTACATAATTACATGGCATAACTTCGGTCATGTGACCTGGTGAGGAGGAGAGAGGCGAACGAGATCGAGAGAAGGTGGAGAGAGACGAATTGTATATGTATATTTGTCAAATTATATGTGTATATATGTCAAATAGTTATATATCTGTAACTAATATACATATATTTATATATTTGACAAGTGAGATTGAGAGAGAGAGAGGAGAGAGGTGAACGAAAAAGGGTAAAGAGTGGAAAGAGCCGAATTGTATATATATATATCTGTTGAATTGACTATGTATATCTATCAAAATAATTGTATATATATATTGTTGGTATACATATGAAATTGTATATCTTACAAAAAATTACAGAGAAAGAGAGACGAGAGAGAGGAAGAGAGGAGAGAGAAAATAATAACAAAATCCTAACTATAACAACAAAATCCGTTACTGTAGCTGTAGCTATAAATTGTAAATCTTTCAAACTATAGTTATATAATGTAAATACGTATCATATGTTTGTCTAGTTAAATTATTTTTCCATATAAAATCCTAACTATAGCTATAAATGAGATTTTTTTCAAACTATAGTGATATAATGAAAATACATATCATATGTTTGTATAATTACGTAATTTTTCCTATCAATAAAGCATCCCACAAGTTGTAAGAATTACAAGCAAATTAGATGTCATAAATCTTGGTGATAATAAACCTTTTCATCAAACACCATATGTTAGGTTAAAGTGCCAAACAGTCCAGCTATGTTGTCTTGCTTTGGTGTTTTCAGGTGACACGACAAGGGAAAGGAATTCAACAGGGTGAGAGTTAGAATCCCAAATTAAAAAAAGTTCGTCTAAAACCGGGCAAAGCAAAAACTCAATAGTAAGATTCTTCTCTAAAAGAAACATGTACAAAACGTGCAAGCCCTTCAAAATATACACCAGCAGTCTCTAATGTCAACTTAAGTTCCTGCTGCAATAAACATACAAGGCAATTCCAACAAGGAGGAACAGTCTGGTTATGCTAACCCTGAACACATACCCTTCATATATTGGGGATCTATAAATACAAGTATGGTAGCCGAGGCACACTATACATAGAGTCTAAAGCACCCCCAGACACCAATAAAGACCACAAGCAGACTTGCAACCACAACAACCTTGGACAGGTAAACGCGTGATGAACTTGAGAGCTTTGTCCCGGTCTTCAAGGACACATCAAGACTTTCTTGAACTGGAGAATCATCTGCATCTTTCACTCGAGTGCTCAAGTCATCAGCCTCCCCATTAACTCCCTCAAATTCTTCATGTGTTGTATCACTGGTGGTAGAAATATGTTCATCAGAGGCTTTCTCACCCTGCACAATCCCAACATGATAGTCTATGTTATAATGTCTGAGAGGGTAGTACCTTGATGACTTTAGGGGAAAAAGGGAATGGAGAGGCTTACCTGTAGACGTTCTGCCCCCTGACTAGAATCAGTACGCTTGCGACACTCAACTGGTCCAGCTTGCAATTTCTTTTGCAAACGTATTCTTCTGGGAGCAGTTCCTTGTGGTTTAGACTGCATGTCATCAGGTTGATTATGCATTTGCCTGGTCCTGAGTTTTATTCCGGTTCCTGAAGCAGATTCACTGCTTACCATATTATTGCAAACACCGGATTGTGCTACTTTTGGGAAGTCCGGGACCTTACTTCCATCAAAACTAGGAGGATAATCATAGTGTCCAGAGTAGGTACTTTCTGGGAAACCTAGACTTCCCACAGCATGATCATTACTAACATAAGGTGCACCTGGTGCACTATACATCTGTAGCACTGTACCTTCAAGGGAACTGGCCTCTCTCTTAACTGCAGCCTCACGATCAAAATTGTCCCACAGCACCTCAGGATCAAAGAAGTCTGGCTCAACCTGGAATAAACAGAAAAGCAGCATAAGATCAGTTTTTTAAAGAACCTTCTAGCAAATGACACGGATTACTTGATGCAATACATGGTTCCACTCACCAGCCTTTGGGTAACTTCTGCTTCTGACTCACTACATGATCCAGTGTCCTTAAACATGGGGCCAGTTATGCTGTAATTTTTTGTGTCAATATGATGTGATAAAAATTCTTGTCCAGAATCTTCACATGAAAACTCATCTGAGTTGATGAGTATCGAGTCCAAAAAGTCATTAATCTCGTGAGCATTTGTCCCGTACTGAAATTGGACATCTTTTGGATAACCACAGATGTCATTATTCAAGGGGGCTTGCAAATAAGAAGATCCAAGTTCCACCTGCATCTGCGAGTGCAATGGGGAGAAGATCTTCCAATCTAGTGGCTGTGATGACGGGTCACAAAGGTTTCCCAACTCTTTTTCTAGATTCTGAACCGGCTAAACATGAGGCAGAAAAAGAAAATAATCACTTCAACAAATTTTATCAACAATAAAAAGCTTGCCATTCAATCAAAAAGTAGAATCCTGATGTAGGTTATCTTACCGGTATGGATGTTATGTCTAACATTTGATCTTCAGTATCGTCAGCAATACAGCTGTTGCTGTGACTTTCAAGGGGTATTTGTTTGCCATTCACCTTGCCTTTGGAAAACTTAGCGGAATTGCTGTGATCACAATCACTTATAGGTTGTATGACCGTTAACGGAGTGGCTGCCTCTGATAATTCATCTTCAGTAGGTGATTTGGCAACTGAAGTATTCTGTGCAGCATCCAAATTGGAATTCTCAACATGCTCATCCTGCTTTAAATCACTCTTCCTAAACAGACGACAAAGCACAAAGGCACCCTGCAACAGGCAAATCACATTTCCCAGTATGAACAAATTTTCATTGCATCACCACTAATAACAATAGAAATAGAAGTGCCCTCATGTCGATTTCAGGAGTAAGCTGCAGATACAAAGTTTTTCAATTTATTTTTGATAAGTAGATGCTTCTGACTTTAACTCTTTATTTGGGACATCTAAAAAACTAAAGAATTGGCATTAATTGTGAGAGCATTTACAGCATATTTCAGTAATATTCTGCCACTACATGTAAGGCACTTCACGAGTCTATACAAATTAGGGAAGGAAAAACTAACGACAACAAAGCTAGAAAAATTCAACATCTGGTTACGCAATTATTGTTACAATTCCAGAGCCTCATGAAAAACCTCAAGTGGATGTAACGGAGGATATTTAATTTTGCAACGAGTAATTACAATTCATGTTGGCTGAAGATATTTTCCACAAAAATAACCAAGCGCAAACAAGAGTTCATATAATAAATATTTTGCTTTTTGCAGCATATAATTAATATCACGAATCTTGCTCCCCTCAAGTGATATAGAATCCTTGTATGCTCAGTCCACGGGATTAATAATACAATCACAAATGGACTACATAGCTATAAAATTAGCATGTACCTGCATTATTTTGTGACTCCTGAAAAACAGATTAAGAACCAAATAGGATAGAACTAACCAACCATATATGTTCAAGTAACCCATGACATGAATATGCAGCGTATTGGATAAGGCGTGATTTACATGATCTACGCACCATCTTATGTGTATAATTACATCGTAGAATCTGATAAAAGCAACCAACAATTGCACCACGATGCAATCAATCTTTTATACACAAAATAGAAATACAAACTCAAGCATAAGATGGATAAAGGATGTGCAGACCTGGCCAGGTTGTGATCCATCCAATGACTTTTCAGTTGCACGATATTCATGAATCACCCAATGAGTCCTCTTGCCTTCAGGAGCTCGACCAATGTAGTATACCAAGGTCTTCTTCATCCCAATTTTTGCGCCCTTCTTAGTAACAATGTTCCTATCTTTACCAGTAGCTTTCCAGTAGCCTCGTTCTGTTGCTCGGTTGAGTCGCTGCCCATTTTGGTACTTACGATCCTTCGGGCAGAAGAAGAACCACTCGTTGTCATGTGACTCTACCACAGACAAATCTGCAACCATTCAAACCAATTCATTCTATTATATTCTTTCTGAATCTTAACTTCAGCATTCCAAAAAGAAAGGGGGGTTTGGGATCAGGCCTATGATAAAACCAAAAATACAGTCAAAAGTGCACTGTGTGTTAAGGTTTGGGCTGTTTCGGGGAAGAGATCCAACACACCAACAACAACAACAACAACAACAACATACCCAGTGAAATCCCACAAGTGGGGTCTGGGGAGGGTAGAATGTACGCAGACCTTACCACTACCTAAGTAGAGAGGCTGTTTCCGAGATCCAACACACTCCAAATGAAAAATTAATATAGCAAAGAAACTGTCACAGCACATATTTTACTCTCGTCTTGCTTCCTTCATTCTACTATAACAAATGGATGTCCATAACAGTATGATCTCAAAGCTAATCAGTATAGACCAATCCTCAATGGAATAATACGAGCAGTCACTCAAACAAAGTGGTCTCAATAATGAATTGCCCACTGTATGAGTATAAAACATAAAACTAACTAAATTATTGGCGTGATTTTGACAAACCAACGTCCCAAAGAGAGCTGTAAAGATGAATTCCCAAAGCAAAATTTATGCTATGTACCGAGGGAAGTATACATGTATTTTTTAAAGCAAAAGCATCAGACATTATAAATGAAATCAAAGCTACTCCAGCAATGGACTTCCGGAAAATGTACAACAACAACAACATACCCAGTGAAATCCCACAAGTGGGGTCTGGGGTCTTCCGGAAAATGTAAAAAGGGAAAATTAGGGTTCAACACAGCTCAAAAATTGGGGGGGTTTTCATGAAATTGATGAATTAAAAAAATTAAAAGCAGGGAAAACTGACCAGGTAAGTCCCAAGGTTCGAGTTTACAGATATCAACTTCTCGAATCACGCTGACTTGACCATCAGCACCGTTGATCTTCAACCTCAGATAATGATTGACAAGCTCCTCATCCGTCGGCCGAAAACGATATCCCACCGGCAGAGAGTGTAACGGCGGTAAACCCATCTGTTTATCTACCGGATGTACGGCGATCGGGTTTTCTCCAGGAAGTACGGCCATCATTTACAGCACAAAAAAAGTAGCAAAATTTTGAGATGTGGCTAAAAGAAGTGGGAAAAAAAGCCAAAAAAGCAGATGAACTGACAAATTATTTAATAAAAAAACTAAAAGTATTCAAGAGAGATCTGAAAATTCTTTGTATTTTAGAGAAAATATTCTGAATTGAAGTTTTTCACAGAGGAAAAATACAACTCCATTGGAAACATCTAAGAAAGTGGAGCTCAGTGAGTTTCGTTAAACTTCATAAATTGTCGATTGGGTGAAAATGCTGACGTGAAAGAGAGAGAAAAAACCGCGTTTTTGCATTTCTGTGTGTATATGCCGCGTAAAATAGTTAGGACCTAATTTTTCTTAGAATTACAGGAACGCCATTGTGCTTATGGAATTCCGTTTATGCCCTCGGTTGATAGGCGCTAAAAGGTATGGGATGGAAGGGGTAAAGAAGGAACTTGCGGAAACGTAGCTACTAAGAATAAGCCAGGGAAGTCATAACACGAATGAAAATATGACACGTGGAATTGCCATCTTCAAAAGAGGAAACAAACATTCATGACGTAAAACATGTTTAATTGAACTTAATTAGAATATTAAAAACAAATAATTGCCTTACCAAATCCACCGAGAGTGTTTGAACGGTAAAAAAGAAAAAGAAGCTTCGAGGACCAACTCTTATTTTTTACTTTCACCTTTGTTTGAAATTAATAAGAGTAGTAATTTTAGCTCATATAAACTATCAGAATAGATTAAAGCAATAATGAAAATAACGCAAATAAATAAATATGTACTACTAGTTAATTGGTTAACATAATTATAGTTTGAACAAATTATCGTCCACGATATACATGTAGCTATAATTATAATTTGAGTTTCGCACAAACGTTATGCTCGAATCAAATTGTATAACGAAATATATAAATAATATAATTTGTATGACGAATTATACAAACGTTGTGCATAGATTGTATAACGAGATATACAAATATTAAACAAAAATTGTAAATTGTACAAATGTATACAGATGATACGCGAATTATAAAAACACTCTTATAACTTAGTTATAAAATATAATTATTCAAATTATAGTTATATAACATAATTAAAATATTTTTATCTGATTATACCTAAAAAAAATCCTCATAATGAATTTGGGACGGAAAAGTACATCTGTTTATAGGTTTTTTGACATCCTCTTCCTTTTTATTTACACTCTGATAGTTTATTGTGGGAAGAGTGTGAAGTTTTCTTTAAAAAATTATAAAAGTTTAAGTTAACACCATCAAGGAATAATTAAAGATATATAATTCAGCACACCATAAATCATAAACACTATTATAATAAAAAGAAGAAGAAGAAAAGTCAGATAAAATAAACACAAGACGCTGAATAAAAAGCAAAAGGGAACAGAAACAATGTTCAAGTTTCATTTGGTTTTGTTTGACGTAGTTGGGAGTTTTGACCAACATTGATTATGTTATGAATAATAATACTAACATTATGATGAATATGTCTATAACGTTTATAGGTGTAAATTCTTATGATTTTGCTATTTGTATCTTCATGAATTTGATGATTAAATTACACGTGCAAGTTTTCTTGCCCATGGCTCGTCCATGATAACTTCTTCGGACTTGCATGAACCAGCATACCGCTTACTAAGTAAGGATGCTCCCTCGAGCATGAGTGAACTCTTTTGTAACTAATTAAGAATGTACAGGGCTCTAATTTATTTTCATAATTTGAGTTTAATCGTGATTTCCTTATTGCATGGGACTAGCGTTTAATAGATGAACTATTGATGAACATCAATATTCTATATGATAAAGCCTTGAAGGAACTAAAGTGGCTCGTATCAAATTTATGATCAAACATAAATGTTTTATCCTAACTAGTTTTACCCCTCTTCCTTGCATATTTTTGTCAATTTTCTTTTTATGATCTCCATTTTTTATAATAATCATTTGGTTGAATGAATTAAGAGTAATAATTTCAAGATAATAGGTGGAATTATGTTTTTAATTGAATTTTATATTTTAAGAAAATTAAGATTAAAATTGAAAACAACAGTTTTTCCAAGCTTTATTTAGTTATCAATCAAATCAAATAGACATTTTATATTTTAATCACAACCTATCTTGACCAAAAGAACATAATACATTTCGTTCACACAAGGAATGGTTTTGTTTTACCTTTTCTGTTTAGTATTCTCTTGAGTACTACTGTACTACTCTTGTCTTTTACTTTTTTTTTTTTTAAATTCTATTTCTTTTAACTGTTTTATTAAAAGTGGAAAATATATCGTGTTTGTTTTCTATACAACTACTCTTTTCTTTTGTCTATTTGTGATATACATAAAAATCTGCATTTGCCTCATAATTTATTTGTGCATTTATTGAGAATCCAATTGAATAATTGGGGTTTTCAAAAACCAATTGGTTTAGCCCAAGGTTTTTCTGAATGAAACCTTTTTACACAATAAATAATGTCAAAAGTAGCAATGGTTACTTATGGTAGAGGCAACTAGTGTTTTACAAAGAAAAATAATTAACATTGCACCTTAGTTTCTATAAAAGCATATTTTTTTAAGACAACTTCGGATGCTATATAAATCTAATGTGATGAGTTGATTGAGAAGAAATTAATAGAAAATCAATCTCAATATTTGTCGCACCAATTCAATTGCCCTTACAAATTAGATTATGTATTTTAAATTTTGTTAATGAAAATTCTAACTAGAATTCAGTTGGAGTTGATTTAAATTCCATCTAAACAAAATACTAGTACTAGTTATAATTTGAAAAGTTTACAAATCAATAGCCAACATAAGATTTTCTTTTTCTCTTTTTGTTACGTGTGGATTTCCATTGGATAAGACCGGTTCTTTTCTTATTTGTCCTTTTGCTCTTCCTCTATCTGTTATCCTAGTTTTTTTTTAATTATTTTTTTGTGTGTTTTGCTTTTTTATTCATAATTCTTGTATTTTTGTAAGAGTATTTGCTTTTAAACAATGAACTTTGTTGTCATAGCAATGGATTAATTTGTGTTTTGTTGTAAATAAACTCCAACTAGAATAGCTACTTTATCCTCTGTGATTTTTTAACTTTTTAAACTAAATTTAAAATTAGTGATTTTTAAGAAATCTAGAAGATCTTTTCTCCTCAAAATTACTCTTACTATATGTTGAACTTTTATCTCTTTCCAAATGTACTCGGAGAATATTTGTTAAGACTTGTTACAAGTTTATTCAATCATTCACTAGAGAAGGGCAAATTTTTTTTTTTAAAAAAATGATACTTTCTTAATTTTTTTAAAAATCACCTATATTCTAGACTAAATTGATAAGACTAGAAAAATTCTTACAAGAGAAAAGAGGGAGTTTTGCACAACGAGATGTTAAAGAGTGTTTCTACGAACAAATAATGCAATTTTTAATTAATTTTTTAAAATATATTTTTATGATATTGATATGTATGCAATTTTTCATACTTGCTCAGTATGCCCCATTTCTTTGAGTGTCCCACCTGATTTGCTGGGTTAGCAAACACTTGTTTGTTGCTCTTGCCCTCCATTTGGCGGATGGAACACTTCGGATCATCC